>JAZDUA010001566.1:0-51384 GCA_038098605.1 Gryllus longicercus | reverse complement strand
GCGTTTAACTCCAGCTCGCAGCTCGTAAAACTTCTGAGAAGAGCTCGAATATTTTACGAAAACCCCCATTATGAACGCCAAAGTGACAGAACTGACCTAACTCTAAAAAGATACACTTCCTCATAAACTACTGAAAATACGTTACTGGAAACTGCCTGCTCACATATTTAGTTTTCACTATAAAATAAAACTGAAACATAATTGCTATGAGAAGATTGAGACGGGCTAGCTCTGGCCACGACGCGAGCAAGAAAAAAATTACAGAGATACTTCAACTGCTTCAGTGTTTTGTACCACTTTCAAAAGTATTGTTGAAGGCGTTTTCAATGTTCCGTTAATAACGTTCAACTCCGTTTTTAATCACTTGATGCGATACCAAGTGTGGCCTCCAAAGTGTCTGGCCCAATCTATGAAATACTAATTACATTATAACGCAATTCAAATTTACAGAAGAACACCAGTATTTTACTCAGTAAAGAAGTCTTGTATTTAAGTAATTCTGATATAAATAGTCTGAATATGTTTGTGCATAAATAGCCTCAACTTCATTTAATGAAATCAACCGTTCTTTTAAATACAGCAATATTCAGAAAAAACACACTTTTATTCACATAAAGCACAGCTCTTTTAAATTTTAAGTAAAGCAAACAGGAATTGGAATCCTTCTTCAAAAACATAAAAGATCTCAAAAGCCGATTAAAAAATTCAGAATTGAGAAACAGCAGATCTCATCGCTGTTTTAAGAAGCTGACAAAGATTAGAGTTAATGGGGCACATAAAAATAGACATTACGACAAATATGACGCTTTCTGCCTTATCTCCAGCTCTTATCAGCGCATCAGCATAAACGGAGCTATAATTGTGGCTGAGACCAGAAAAAGCTTATCAACATTCATAAGAATAGGCTACACATCGTCGTGCGTGAACGACAAAAATGACATTCAAAGTACCATCGCAACCTGAATCCCAACAAGATTCTCAAGTATTCCTTTTTGTATTTTTCGTTCAAAAGGCCTGCGGAAGACATTAAGATTCCATGCTGAGCACGTCGCGCCGAACGCCACGCAACTCGCGAGCAACAAATAAACCAGGCCTTGACCTCGGCGTCCACTGCACCGCTGCACAGACCTGCAGTTGGCACGGGCCCTCGGGCACGCTGCTGTCGTGCGCGCATTTGGTCGCGTCTCGGCTCATCAGGAATGAAACACAAGGATGGACTGATGAATAAGAAGACCAAGCACATGCTGACAGCAACCACTGGAAACGGCCCCCAAATATTTTTAACAAAATTATATGTTGGTCCATAAATACGTAAATATAGTATTAATAACTTGATTGACTAAAAACTAAATAAAAAACAATGAATGTACTCCATGTTTTAAAATATGGATAATTATATGATAATAAAAATTGCCTCACATAAAAGATGGAATTATTTTAAATTATATTTATATACAATTTATTATTTTTATATAAAATATTTAAATTGCGAAGGTTGTAGTTTTATTTTCAAATTTATTTGTTACCTTATGTTCAATATTTCAATATTATTACGGGATCCCAAAGTTTGCTTATGCTTGGGACGCCATGAGAAATTAATCCGGCTCTGAGGAAAGGTCTTCCCTCGGGTCGCAAGAGTAATTGTGCCGGAATTTCGAAAGAGGAGAAAGAGTGGGAGACCTTCCCTTAACGAACGCTACGCGGACGTCACGAAGAAATGTTCTGTGCGTCCTACGTCGATAATTTCCGTCGGGTGGGCCCCCTGCGTCAGGGCAACTCCCCATCAAATATGAAACTTCCAAGTCCAACTTCCTTCACAACTTTCTCCGGGGGAAGATCCACGTGAAAAAGCGATCACGTGTCGGAAAGTCCTCTCATTATTAAACATTATTGCTCCGCCTCTTTGAACTGTTTGACGTTTCGTGAAGATCGATTTATTCTGGAGCTATCTGGAAGAAAATCAATGGCTTCAACGTATGCAATCACATGCAAAGAAGCTATCGGGAAACAGAACTCTTTAAAACAACCTAAACAAACATTTAAAGCCACTTTCAAATGTTCATTTCGGTTTTAAATTATTTACAGTATACCCGTTCACTCAATCGATGTTTAAATTCTGATTGCATAATTGGGCCGAGCTGAATTGTTCAGTAATGTGTTAATTACATAGCATTGGGACTCTGCAATATTTTAGCTTAAAGAAAATGCATAACACATGCAAAATAACGGAAACCAATGCGCCACAGAGGCAAAAGTATTCTTGAACGTGAACTTCAAGTCATTACAATCGCACTTCTAGTCTACTCAACATCAGAGAACACCATGGGCATATTTCGCGTTTGATATAAACGACCATTCACAGTAAAGACTAAGATCTTTGAATATCTGCATCAAAGACTCAAAGAAATCAAATTAAAGAGATTCGGCTACTACTAAAGGTGAGCACGAAAACAACAGTTCAACAAAGAATAATTATATAATACTGTTACAGAAATAAAACGGGTAATCTTTTTATATTCCAACAGCGTCGGCTATTCTGAAGGTGCAACGTAGAAATCTTTGACTTCATTCACGAACCTCTCCTAACCAAAAACACTTGCCGACATTGCACGCCTCGCGGTGCAGCGAGAGGGCAAGTGATGGAGCGGGCGGTATGGCTTGGGCCAGGGCGTCGGCGAGCTCTCCGGCTCCGAAGCAGACGAGTTTACGACGGGCGTAAAACGCGCGGCGGTGATGTCGCGGGTGGGGTCGGCTCAGAGGGCCGGGCGGGGTTTAGGGCTCGGGCTCGGGCGGGGAGTTTGGGGGACGTTGGGGGTTTGGGGGCCGGGCGGGGGTGAGGGATCCGGATGGGGTGGTGGGGGCCGGCGGGGGTTTGGAGGCCGGGCGGGGAATTGGGGTTTGCGGGACCGGGCGGAGGCTTGGGGCGCAGGGCCGAGCGGGGAGTTTGGAGGCCGGGCGGGGGTTTAGGGGACCGGGCGGGGGTGTGGGCACCGTACGGGGGGGGTGACCGGGCGGGGGGGTGTGGGCACCGTACGGGGGGGTGACCGGGCGGGGGGTGTGGGCACCGTACGGGGGGGTGACCGGGCGGGGGGTGTGGGGGCCGGGCAAGGGTGTGCGGGCCGGGCAAGGGTGTGGGGGCCGGGCGGGGTTTGGGGCGCGGGGCCGGGCGGGGGTTTAGAGGCCGGGCGGGGGTTTAGGGGCCGGGCGGGGGGGCTTGGGGGCGGGCGGGGGTTCGGAGCGTGGTGCCGGCAGGGGTGGTTGGGGACCGGGCGAGGGCGAGGGGGCTGGGCAGGTGGTGTGGGGGCCGGGTGGGGGGTTTGGGGGCCGGGCGGGGGGTTTTGGGGCCGGGCGGGGGTTTGGGGGTCGGGCGAGGGGTTTGGGGGCCGGGCGGGGATTTGGGGGCTGGGCGGGGTGGTTGGGGACCGGGTGGGGGGTGTGGGGGGCTGAGCAGGTGCTGTGGAGGCTGGGCGAGGGTTGTGGGGGCAGAGCGGGGTGTTGGGGGACGGGCGGAGGTTTGGGGCACGAGGGCTGGCATCTAAACGGCCTGCCCCAAACCTCAGGGCGCGGCCCGCCCGCCCGCACTGCCACAATCGATACCGCACGGCGAGGATGCGCGGGCGAGGACGCGGCGGCGGGCGCTCGCGGGCGCGGCAGCCGGAAGGGCACTGCCGGCTCACATGGAATTAGCGCGCGCGTCACCTCAATCACTTTAACCTTGCTAACCCTCCACCACATGTTTCGTGTATGTTATAGTGCGTGTAGAGACTTACTCTAGGAAGGGAGCACTTTGACAGATCGGGAAACAAATGAAAGTCCTGCAGGGCGATGACATTGTAAGAGATAGTGGATGAAGCCATTTACAAATGAGCTAACTGTACACGAGAGCACTGACAAAATGAGTGCGTGAGGGATACTTGCAGTTATATTTCCAGCAATGGCCAAGCAATAGCTGTCAAAGCAGTTCCTTTTTTATAGTAAACTCTCTATACCCTACAAAAATGCTAACATGCATTTCCAAAAGGAAATCCATAACGTGAGAAGATTTACTGTGTGTTAAATCTTAGATTAGGCTACACATCTTACTTAGGTTAAATCTAAGACTTACCAAAGGCTAAACTTCATCCTCTCGGTTCTATAATTATGATAAAACCACAATGAAACGGCGGGGGGTAACAAACTGACAGAAGCAGATGGCGTTTCTGTCACGCACACTAGTGCACACGACCCCAAACGTTTAATTAAAAACACAGATTTACTACACAACTTTGGAGCTAAAGCGAACATGTCTTCATACAAACTACATATTTACTTTAAATGTAAGGGACGGCCATTACATCACAGCACCTACCGCATCACAGGTGAAATATAGAGAAGAAATAATACATTTGATTAAGTTACAGAGAGAAAAAAAATATTACAGAAAGGAGGAAAATATGGGAAACGATGTACAGAAACAAATGTAGTGAGGGGCATTGGAAGGGGCTTGAAAAGGGAACGTAGCAGAGAACCCGGCGTGCACAGGGACGAGGCAGGGTGCGGGCGCAGCGCGGGCGGGGGCGGGAGCGGGGGCGCGGCGCGGGCGGGGGCGGGAGCGGGGGGCGCGGCGCGGGCGGGGGCGGGAGCGGGGGCGCGGCGCGGCGGGAGCGGGGGCGCGGCGCGGGCGGGGGGCGGGAGCGCGGCGCGGGCGGGGGCGGGAGCGGGGACGCGGCGCGGGCGGGGGCGGGAGCGGGGGCGCGGCACGGGCGGGGGCGGGAGCGGGGCGCGGCGCGGGCGGGAGCGGGGGCGCGGCGCGAGCGGGGGCGGGAGCGGGGGGCGCGGCGCGGGCGGGAGCGGGGGCGCGGCACAGGCGGGGGCGGGAGCGGGGGCGCGGCGCGGGCGGGAGCGGGGGCGCGGCGCGGGCGGGAGCGGGAGCGGGGACGCGGCGCGGGCGGGGGCGGGAGCGGGGGCGCGGCGCGGGCGGGGGCGGGAGCGGGGGCGCGGGCGGGAGCGGGGGCACGGGCGGGAGCGGGGGCACGGGCGGGAGCGGGGGCGCGGGCGGGGGCGGGAGCGGGGACGCGGCGCGGGCGGGAGCGGGGGCGCGGCGCGGGCGGGAGCGGGGGCGCGGGCGGGGGCGGGAGCGGGGGGCGCGGCGCGGGCGGGAGCGGGGGGCGCGGCGCGGGCGGGAGCGGGGGCGCGGCGCGGGCGGGGGCGGGAGCGGGGGCGCGGCGCGGGCGGGGGCGGGAGCGGGGGGCGCGGCACGGGCGGGGGCGGGAGCGGGGGCGCGGCGCGGGCGGGGGCGGGAGCGGGGGCGCGGGCGGGGGCGGGAGCGGGGCGCGGCGCGGGCGGGGGCGGGAGCGGGGGCGCGGGCGGGGGCGGGAGCGGGGGCGCGGCGCGGGCGGGAGCGGGGGCGCGGGCGGGGGCGGGAGCGGGGGCGCGGCGCGGGCGGGAGCGGGGGCGCGGGCGGGGGCGGGGGCGTAGCGCGGGGCCGAGTGGGTGAAAGGCGGGGCGCGCGGCCGACCCAGCTGGAGCGAGAGGGGCGGAGGGAGAAATCGGATGCTGCGAGGGCAATAAACTCTTTTACTTCATACACTGCTTGCTCTTGTTTATGAAATCCACTGGACTTCGTACACTGCTGGCCAAAAAATGTAGGTATGAAATGCATCCGAGAAAAAAGGTAAGTATTTTTTATTCCTCACCTCGTTCACATCAGAATGATGAGGTTACATGAATGCTTTATTAGAGTCTTCTCCTCGTTAGGTTTAATGCAATATGCGATATTTGGCAAGTACGTTCCTATCATACGAGTGTATATTGCTTTGCATACGACGAGAGTATTTTCAAGACACCGGAATCCAAATTCTACCGAACACAAAATTCATACAACTAAAAAATAAATAAATCTGTTGTCAAATCCAAACGCACATTGTTCAATAGTTTATTTACAAGTGTTTATACAGAGTCATAAGATGTGTAACAATAAAACAGATGTCACACACTCTTCACAATTTTTAGAGCAATAAACTTTGACTTTTAACCATGGTAAAAAAAAGTGTATTTAACCATGGCCTCTGCCTTCTGCAGAAGGAAGAAAGCAGTCAACCCATGAATGCAAGAAAATCCACGTCATAAAAACCCACAGGCGTACGGTTTCAGTCCAAATGTCAACTATATTTGTCCTCTCGCATCGACACGGGCGTAAGTTTGTTTTCAAAAACCTTGACAGCATGAGGAAGTTCGCACGGGCGATATCGATAACAAAGAGGCAACGGTCTTTCAGAAGGTATTCTCACGACCGCTTCATATGATACCATGAAATATTAGTGCGGGTCCGTCACGCGAAGTGCAGGCCTATGTCACGCACAGCACTGGTGGCGGTGACCATTACAGAGGACTACATTCCATTCAAAGAATATTCCCGTACATGAAAAAGTAGGCCCCCACGGAAACTTCTGGCCTTTGCTCTGAAATAACAGAATTCGGCGAAACTCAAGGCTCACGTTCTTTAATATGCGATTTTCAAGGATAAGACACATTTTGAATGGGTTTCAAAGTGTTCTACAGCTATTTACGTGATCCCCAGAGTTTGTTTTTGTTACCGACATATTTAATTTATATCAACAGAGAAAAGTCACGTTTAACAAGAAGAATGTAAGAGCTCCGATGAAAGATTAAAACAGACAAATATAATAATGTTAATAATAATAATGAAGAAGAAGAACAACAATAATAATACTCAAAACAACATTTCATCAAAGAACGATAAATTGTTGTAACTCTTTACCTGAAACACACTAAATAAACGAACTAGTTTCATTTTTTCTGCAAGTTAGTAATCACGCAGGAACAGAAGCTGTTGGAATTTGAAAGAAGAAGGATTCGAGAGCAGTGCATTCCCTCCAATTGGATTATCGCAGTCGAAAGCCAACGTTAGTGAAAACAGCACGCCATTCAGTGTCGGATTCACGATCACTAGGAATGTGCCAACATCCAATTCAGGTAGAAACTCCACTCCAATTATACGGAGATAAAAACATTTTCTTTCGCGCTATGTAATCATTCCAATCAAATTCTTCTCCAACAACAGAAACGGCCCCCCGTCAACAAAACGGAGCGTAATGAGTAAGTGCGCTTCAGATACGCAATGTTGTACTGACTTTCGCGGCGCCACGTATCTCGACGATATCTGTGAAAGAAGCAGCGGTCGCCAAACCGCGGCGAAGAAAGACTGCTTCTTTCAGTCTTGAGAGGGGTCGCGGGGCGGATACGCTTTCCTGCGCGCCGTGGCGAGACAGCAGGGGCGGCGGGATGGGTGGGTGGGTGAGCAGGCGGGGTGAGTGGGTGGGGTAAGTGGGATGGGTGAGCGGTGTGGGGCGAAGTGGCACGGTGTGGATAGATGGACAGGGTGGAAAGCATGGCGAGGTGGATGGCGGTCGGGATGGATGGGCGGGACGGGTGGATGGCGGAACGGGGTGGATGGGCGGGTCGGGATGGATGGGCGGGTCGGGATGGATGGGCGGGACGGGGTGGATGGGTAGAACGGGGTGGACGGGCGGAACGGGATGGACGGGCGGGCGGAGTGGACACGCAGCACGGGGTGGAAGGGCGGGACGAGGTTGACTTTCGGAACGGGGTGGATAGGCGGGCGGAGTGGACGGGCGGGACGGGGTGGATGGGCAGGACGGGGTGGAAGGGAGAGGCGTGGCGTATGGGTGAAACGGGGTGGAAGGGCGGGACGGAGTGGATGGGCGGAACGGCGTGGATGGGCGGGTCGGGATGGATGGACGGGACGGTGTGGATGAGCGGGACGAGGTGGACGGGCGTGACGGGGTGGATGGTCTGGCAGGGTGGGACGGGGTGGATGGGCTGGCAGGGTGGGACGGGGTGGATGGGCGGGACGGGGTGGATGGGCGGGACGGGGTGGATGGCGGGACGGGGTGGATGGGCGGGACGGGGTGGATGGGCGGGACGGGGTGGAAGGGCAGAACGGGGTGGACGGGGGTGGAGGGGCGGAGGTGGCAATGACCCGGGTGGCGTGCGCCCCGCGGCGGCCTCTCCAACACATTATGCGCAAGCGCTTAAACGGGTCATGGGCGTCACGCTGGACGCTGGCCTGGCGCCGGCCGCCGGATGTGGGGAGGGTGCGAGGGCGCGCGGGCGGAGAGAAGGTCAAGGGAAGCCTGCAAATGCGCTCGCGAAAAATAGAGGTTTGTAGCGCACAGTTACAAATGTAAGTCACGGAACGCCCTATCATATAAGTTGGCATCCTGTCAAATACGAAGAGTATTCCACGACGCTTCAAGGAATAGGAATGGACGAAAGGTCGAACATATTAGCAGCTTCAATTAAATGTTTTTAAAAATGGACGGATCCACTATTCAGAAATTAAGAAGAAGAAACGAGAATGAGTAAATTACATAGGCAATTGAATTAAATTAAAAAATAAGAAGTTATATATTAGAGATTTGTATTTAGCTATTAAATTCAAAATAAGATTACAGCTGTAAAAAATCGGGTATTATTTTCAATCTTGACACAATTGTAAATTTATTGTTTAATATTCGTAGTACCACGTCCCAATTCGCCAGAGCTACGCGTATCTGAGATTTCCTACATTAGCCTCTGTCTTAATACTGCGTATTTAAGGGAGAAAACGTAACCCTATTTCCTTTAAGGGAGATTTCCGCAGCATACGAAACGAATGTGCTATAGCATTATCCATATTCTACTTCAACATAAATGTGCTCTACGCGAAGAGCGGGACTAGGCTATGGGGCGAGACTAGCAACGCGGACCCCGTTGCAATATGCAGGATGCTCGCAGAGCTTTTATGCGACTATTTCCACGCGAATGTAGTCGCTCCCGCCCATTCAAATGTTCTCGCGAAAATTGGACGTTATTTCGAGTTAGTTTCTCGACACAAAGAGTTGAATGAACAAGTCATACCAATCATTGCATTGTATCTTGAAACAACGATTAATTAACACTGTATTCAGCCTGAAACCTGCATATATAAAATTATCGCATTGGACCACACGACATTCAATACTCCAAACAAAGAGTTTAATTGTAGTTCTATCACCAGTATAGGAATTTGTGACGAAGCTTGGGCAGAAACAATATTAACGCTTTATGCATTGTTTTCGTAATTCCGTAAATTGAACACTGAATGATTAAATGCGTTTACCTGGAAGAAAGAACATTATACCATTTTTGCAACGTCAAGGGAAAGTATAAATCTTGCAAAAGTGAAATTTCGTATTCTTACTATTGATGCTGTTCTGGGCATGTATCACTTTCTGCCGCTACCTTACATTATATTAACCGGGGGCTAACATGTAAAAATTATATCATTTCACAAGAATGTAGGGTTGTGAAATGCGGAATTAAAGGAAACTTGATATGAAAGTTCTTCTTAATGCTAAGTTCGCGTATTGAGTATAGTGTATGGCACAATGGCCACACGATTAGAAGCAAAAACTGGTAGAAACTCTAGCACGAACGGCCGACCGAGCAAGAGATATCAGTGAGCAGGCTCTGTGAAGTTACCTTCCCACGTACGCAACATATATAGAACATTAATCTGAAAATAGCCACCAGCGTCACGAAAAGCTTTCGCAGGGTTCGATAGTCGACATCACAAGAGGCGCCGATACCCTCAATATTCCTGCGACCTTTAGTTATTTTGCAGGTCAACATTTTTACAGATCAACAAGAGAAATCCACCTCTCTAGCAAAGAATGGCAGTGTGAAAGATAAAAGATGCTACATCCATGACATAGAAAACATTTTACGACATACGAAATTCGATTTCGCTCGGCGCAATTCGAGAAACATCAGTTATATAACAACGAGAGCTGTAGGCAACAGAGCGTGTCCTTGAACCGCATTTTCTCCCACAAAATGCATTTTTCTCAAACGTTTGCAGGGATTGGCATGCACAAATACTTTTCACTTCCTATTTTAAAAATCAACAATATTTTGTATAATTTCATTAGAGATATTATTAAGATGTAATACGAAGGGTTCGAGGAAAGGTTTTCTGGAACATTCCTTAACTTCAAGCACATTGCACAAATTTACGCGAGTATCCACCCCTTTCTTGTTATCTTTTAGTGAGTATACACGGGTACCATGTTGTCTGTCTTATCGACGCTACGTCTACAATATGTGTATATATTCAATATATAGGCTGGTTGTGCGAGTAGAAATGTTCACTAAACAAGTTATCTGACAAATTAACAGAAACGTTTGAATAGTATGGAGCAATGGAGATTTAGATAACAGGATAAACGTATCAAAATACAGCAATAACTAACGGCAATTGGCATGAACGGTAAAGATGAAAAAAAAACGGGAAATCTCATTTTCACCCTTCACGTCAATTGTACCGTATACGAAGACAAGATCGCTGCACGCTTCAACATCGTTAAAATTTCACGACCGCAATGCTTGATCGCAAAGCAGTCGATTAGAGTACCAATCTTGACGCGTAAGTTCGCGATGGGATAAAATATTTGCTCTTCGTCACAATTCATTTACAAAATAATTACAATTTCAGAAAAAAACAGCACTCATTATTAAAGTGCAATGGAAACAGAACGACTGGCGGGTGTAAAAATATTACGAGTAACGTTTCGCCTCGCAGGGGCTCGCAGACCGCCTCGGTGCTCCGCCGAGCGTGACCCCGCGTCCGCCACGCGCTCTCGGGCACCCACGCTTTCTTCAAACGCCTCCCCCCCCCATCCCCCACCCCCACCACGTCTCTGAGCGGCGGTTCGGCCTCCGCACACGCCGCCGCGCCGCGCCGCGCCCGCGCCGCGTTCCGCCCGCCGACCGTCCTTTCTCCGGCGGACTTTCGTTTGTTTTTTACAACGACATTGTTATCTCGGACGAGAACTTAATTTCTGCCCGCGCAGCCGTCCTTCTATCCCTCGGATTCCGCGACGCACAGATCGCCGCCGCGGGCCGGATGAAAATGCCATTACTGAGGACGGCGGCGCCGCGTCCTCAGCATCGCCAAGGCAGACGAGGACCGAGCGGGGGGAGGTAATCTGAGCGGAGGAGCAGTTCTCGTCTCTTAGGGGCGGGTCTCCGGCACGATTTATTACGACAAATAGCACGCGGGAGGGGAAGAGAGGAGGAGGAGGGGAAGACGGCGCTCCCTCAAGGCGGATAGAGGGCATGAAACAAGACGGTGATGAAGTGCGGGGGTGGGGGAGATGAATGGCCGAGGCGACGTTGAGGATCCGTGGAGCGCGCCGCCCCCGCCCGCGCAACAACACGCGGAACGCCCTCGGCCGCTTTCTCGACGACCGCAATCGAGAAGCCGAGGAGACGCGCGGGCGCCGGCACGACAGGTGTCGCACGCCACTGCCGCGCCACGCGAGCTTTCGTTCAAAGCGACTTGTTTACACTCCGCGGCGCCACATATTCGTCGACTAAATAATACTCAAACGAGGTGTGCCACGTTTGCAAATAACAATGTTTTTTTTTAGACTTACTACCCAGATTTAACTTCACAAGCATGACAATATCGTTAATACGAAAATTCCGCGTGAATATAATAAAAGCTTCTGTCGAATAAAGGTCGATTATTAATTACAAAGTATCGTTAATAATCATTTTATTGAGTCTGTTGCCAAATGGCATCTGCGAAATGCATATACATCGGATACTGCGAAATGCGGATACATCGAACTCTTACGAAAAATGCATATTCGTTTTCTGACTTCCGTGGCATTTTAGACCTTTCATACCACATGTCATCATTAGGGGGCGGATTTTAATGAAATGTCACATTCTTCTTTTCACTTTAGAACAATGCCGTTTAGTATATTCTTTTTAAGTTGTGACAAAATAAAATAACCCATTTTCTATGACATTTTTTGCATTTTCTTCGATTTCCACTAATAAGTAATTTATTTAACCTTTCCCGTCATTATAAACGTATTTTCGCTTATTTCATCGATAATAATATCATTTTAATGATACTTGCTTCAAATAATATTTACAAGTTGCAACAAAATGTTCTCCACTAGAATTGCCATTTTTTAAGGATGAGATTTCTGGAACATATGCAATAAAGAAATGTATTCATCATAAACACTTGACTACCTTGCGGCCACTACTTGTTTGCAGGCTTGCACCTTTTTCAACCTTTGCTACCGCTTCATTGTACCGGGGCGGCCGGGGACGAGGGGGGGGGGGAGACGAAAGCTCCACATAGACACAGAAAATGAGACACAAAACATACAACAGAAAATGAATTACGTTAATTACTAGAAAAAAAAATAAACCTTAACTGTAACAGGAATATGGAAATTAATATTATCTCAACGTTACATCAAATCAATATATTGACAAGTAGGAGGGAGGATTCTGAAATGGAGAGAGATGAAATAATGAGAGCATCATAAAAGACTTCAAGTCCAATTTAAATTCACTACCTCCAAGAACAGGAATGGCACAACAGGTACACCATGGTGATTAATTACAGTACATTGCAATTTTCTTGCCGGTATGTCACCGCGCATCTTTAGTGCACCTGAACGCACTTGAGAAATGTTAGATAATTGAAAGAGTTACTTTACGAGACACACAACGAAGTACTCTTGACTTGCACACAGCGTCAAAAAACACTGTGCTAAAACACTACTCCAGGTTCCAACTGGCAGAACCAGTTCGGATCTACTGTACGTGCAATTGCACGGCAGAGAAACGAGTTACAATGACATTAGGAAGAAATAAACTGGTTTTTGAGAACACTAATGAAAGAGTTCTAAAGAAAGCTACAGATTTTTTTCTCTTTCAACAATGAATTTCTGATCGACTCATTTCCGAAAGTCTGATTCTTGTACAAAAGAATTTGTGCGTACTTTAAATATAATCTTAAAAGGTTAGAAGACAGGAAGGAGTGTCCACATTTAGCATGTTAAAGTTCCTTTGTTTTACAAAACAGATTTAATCTACTCGCGAATTCAAGTAAACGAGATTCCTTGAACAGTCCATGTTCATTTTGAAATTAAATAAATTACAGAGGTTGAGACTAAATGAATTATGTCAGTTTACACAAGAATTTAGTGGCGGAAAATTGTTAAATATGTGCGATTATCTTAGCACAGAAACCAAACTTATTATCAATCACTAAGATCAGTTAAACAGGTAATTTCGAGGTGATATTTTTTACTTTCAAGGTCATCAATAAATTAAAAAACCATTTGCAATTTCGACGCAGAATGTAAAGGGAGAGCCATCACGGGGTCCTGCAACAATGTGAACACTAATAACATGAATTTCATACATAAAGATTTCCAATTTTCTGAATATTCCATTTTCATTCCTACAGAAAATGTCACGTGCAACCGACAAATAAACAATATCTCGTAACCGCACCGTTCCGCACATCCACATGAAGAGGTTGCCCTGCCGCTGGAAACACAGGACCGCATTGCCCCCTGGCGATGCGCCCGCGTGCCCCAACAGAGGTGCGGTTACCCGCTGCTCTGTCCGGAGGCTGGAAGTACGTCGTAAAGACGCCCAGGCGGGGAAAGGGACACGAGCGGGTGAAGGAGGGGAAGGGGGAGGGGGTGGGGAGGGCTAAAAGGGGAGTAACGAGATCCGCGTGCGCCAGCTGGTGACAGCGGGAATGGGGACTGCAGCAAGTCCGCCCACCGCGCCCTGGGCTACCCCGCGGAGGCGCGTCGCGCGCGGTGATTATGCGGGCAGTAAGGGCCTTAAGAGCGCGGGCGGCGCCGCCGAATCTGCACTAAACCGCACACGGCGCGGCGCTGAGGCGCGGGGGTGGAGGTGAGGGGACGGGTCAAGTGTGGACTGGGAGATGGTGCCAAGATGCGGGGGCGGAGGTGAAAATGAGGTCACGGGCGGAGGGGGTGTAGCAGAGCGGTGTCGCGGTTGGTAAGAAAAAAGGAAACGGATTACTCCCTGATCGCCGAGAGACAACTGGACAGCGAAGTAACTGAGCAGATGCTAGTGGATTAGATGCTCTTCTCAACGTATGCTACAAAATGCATCCAAAAGTTATAGACAATATCGACTGGTATCCAAGATGCGGTTTGAGACAGCACACAAAATGTTAGTGTGGTGTGAGAGCAAAGGAGGTCAGGGTATATTTACTCGTGAAAGAAAAAGTAGGCAAGGCTCCTTAGAAGCAAGTCTAGAATAAGACGCCACAAAATAAACACTCGTGTTGGTGAAGAAATGAAAAAAAGTAGTCGCCACGATTTAAAAGGGCAGGAAGGTAGAGCAGAACAGGACAGACCGCCTAGTCATCGAAAGGGGAGGAATAGGGAGGGTACGGAGCAGAAAGGCGGATCGGATAGAGAGGGGAAAAGTGGCGCAAGCCAGGGTAGAAAATAGGATTTATAGAGCGGGGCAAAACATGGCAAAAAAGAGTTGACAGAAGAAGAGTAGGGCAAGACAGAGTGAGGAGACCACAAGCGGGTAATAAGCGCGGCAGGGCAGGTGGACGTGGCACGAAAGGAAGGTCCGGAGAGGCAGGGCAGTAAAGCGCAGTGAGGTTGTGTAGAGGAGGGAAAGGAAGAGGAGGGCGAGGTAGAGCAGGGCACGAATAGGCGGGGCGGGGCAGGGCAGAAAAGGGAAGGTCGGGAGGGGTTGGGCAGAAAAGGGGAAGGCATGGTAGGGCATGATAGGACAGGGCAGAGCAAAGATGGGCAGAGCGAGGCAGGGCGGGCCGGGGCAGGCCAGACCAGGCCTTAGTGGGGCAGGGCGGGGGGGGGGGAGAAGCACGGTGAGTCAGGGCAGGTAAGAACAGGACACGGTAAGGCAGGCAGAGAAGGGCAGGGCAGAGAAGGGTAGGGCAGGGCAGAGAAGAGCAGGGCAGGGCAGGGCAGAGAAGAGCAGGGCAGGGCAGGGCAGAGAAGGGCAGGGAGGGGAGGGGAGAGGAGGGGCTGGGCGGGACACGGCTCGCTAGGGCAAGAAAGGGTGGCCAAGACAGGGCAGAGCACGGCAGGACTTGAAACACAAGTCAGCGCAAGATATAGCAGGCCAGGGCGAAAAGCAGTGGAGCAGAGCGATGCGAGGGGGTGCGTCGGAAGGCAAGACATCGCAAGAAACGGGGAGGCGGACGGCCCCAAACTGCAAGAAACGGCACGTCGAAGAAAGCCTGGGGAGGAGAGGCCGCGGTGGGGCAGGGCAGTGAGCCGGGGAGGGCCGGGCGGAGCAGGCGGTGTGCGGCGCAGAGGGGTGTGCCCGCGGGCCGGAGAGGCGGCCGCTCCGCTGGCTGGAATCGCGCCGCACCGCGCCGCGCCGCGCGCGAGGTCGATAGCTGTAAGTCCGCAGCCGCAGCCCTGCGCGCCGCTCCCCGCCCCGGAAGCTGCTCCCGCCGCCGCCGCCTGCGGGTTCGCCGGAGCGCGGCTCCTCCCACCGGCCCAGCTCAGCGACCACGTGGCGCGCACTCCGCCGCCCCCCGCGCGCCCCGTTCTCAGTACGCCACACACACACACACACACACACACACACACTCTCTCTCACACACACACACACTCTCTCACACACACACACACGCACGCACCCTGCAACGATGAATTCTAGAAATCACGCACACCTACGCCAACAAGATTATGGAATGCAGACGTAGTTTCGATAAACAAAATGCTTTACTTTTTATTTCTACGTTGCCTCATACGTTAAGCTACTGTTTTCTCGACATGATATCAGTCATATCAATGCAAGCCACACACACACGCAATACTCTGCCCTGCAACGACGAATTCTAGAAATCACCCCCACCTACGCCAACAAGATTATGGAGTGCAGACCAAGTTCCGATAAAAAAATGTACATCTTTTTGCTTTACTTTTTATTTCTGCGTTGCATTCTACGCTAAGCTACAGTTTTCTCGATATGAAATCAGATATCTGAAATTTAAGGATATTAACTGATGATCGTATATTAAACTGATCATCAGTTATAAAAATATAACTGATGATCGTATATTAAACTGATCATCAGTTATAAAAAATATAACTGATGATCCTCTTTGAAGTGCTCATGAATTAGGTGGTTCCGTATACTATTGACATCGCCACCTAAAACACATCCCGCCCCAAAATACATCCTCCACCAGCACACATCCTCGCTACAAAAAAATCCTCCCACTTCTTCCAGGTTTGATTGATTACGTCTGCGCTTTCCAGCTAGCGTCACATCCCCCTGTCGTTCACGTTCCACACGAACATCGTGGCCCAGCGGCTCCGAGGGTGGCGCTTTCGCGGCGCGCTTCAGGCGCTGTATCAGCGAGGGAAGCATCGAGGTGGAAGAAGTGGCCGACGAAAGGTCGCGGTGCCCCGACCGTTTCCCACCCACTTATCAGCGGTATCGCGAGGACAACGCCTGAGACTCAGCGAGTCGAGGCATGAGGGGCCCCGAAATGCAAAAATCTCGGTGTATCATCATAAAGAAGCTATGCTCGCAAATGAGTCGGATGGAAAAAGGAGGACGTGAAGAACGAAATTCGCTGTGGCATGAAGAAGTAAGAGTTGGAAACTGAGACAGATAAAGCAAAATGGAAAAAAAGGAGAGAAGTAGTGAATACAAGTTAAAGGGCAGAAAAAAATTACGAGACCTGACCCCCTGGGAAGAAAAATAAGATAATACAGCCGTGAAATAAAAAATAATGTATGAATACCCACAATATAAGAGAGGCAGACGAGGCACCCAGCTTCAAGTAAAAGGGTCTATGCCCTAAGGGGTTGTATGATCGCCTAGTTCTGGCATACAGGACGTGAAAATAAACTGCGAAAAAGAAAGATAGTAAAGAAAAAAAACGAATCGAGCTAGGGCTTCCACCGAGGGGGCGGTATACTGATTGCGTATCACGAGGCGAGAGTGCAAGTCGGTGGGGTGTCAGAAGAGCTTTTCGGAAGGAGCAGTCCGTCAAGCGCCCGTGGCGGGTAGCGATCGGGTGGCAGCATCGGATTGGGTGGCGGCTGGAAAGCAATCGCGGAGGCGCGCGGTCGCATCGCGATCGTATCCCGGTCGCGTGCGAAGTCGGGCGAAGAGCGCGTCGCTCACGAGGCGATCGGGGGGTGATCGGGCGCCGAGTGGCGGGGCCGTGAAGAGCGAGCGCCGGGGTAAAAAGCCGGGCGAATGACCGGGCAGCGGCGAGCGAATGGGATGGTGGGAGGGGGGGGAGGGAGGGAGGGAGGGAGGGAGGGAGGGCGGGCGGGAGGGCGAGCGCCCAACCGAGTCGCCAACGCCGTCGCGGCTCACTGCGCGAATATTGGCCACGGCGCGCCGCTGCGAGATCTGGACGCCGGAGATGACCGGCACGCCCACCAACGACGCGATCGCACACCAGGCACGACTGAATGCACCAAGGGCGCCACAAGGGTCGTTCTAATGATCGAGCGGCGACGAAATGTCGAAGGGCTTTTGTCAGCCGAGTTCATTACAACCAGTTAACGCCCGCGTAAACAGATGATTTTATTTTTATCTAATTTTATTGATTCAGATTTAATAATTTTATTAATTAACGAGATGTTAACTTGACTCGGTTTGCCTTTTCGTACTTCCCTCCTTAATTTCCCTCCTTTAATCCGTATTTTCGCTACTAAAACTGAAGCAGAATTAAATGAACTCAGCTCGCCGAGCAACACCACGTTGAAGGATGTGTGTTGGGGACCATATCGTGATCCTGCATTTAGGGGTAAGAGAATCGCCACCGATAACTACGATTTCGTAGAATCGGATTTACTCTCGATAGATTTGTTTCTGTTCTGGGGTAATTATCATCGTGCGAAGATATTCATTTATTGCATTTCACATTTAAGAAACTTGAGCTAGTTATATACTAAAGATCCTTCCGAAATCAGTTTGCAAGAATTAGAATCACTCCTGAAGATTCCACCCCTTTCGCATCGAGAAAATCAACCTAAGTGTACAGTCATTCATACTAAATATAACAAATCAAATAGTACATTTCACGCAGAATTGTATGGTACGAAATTTGTAATAGCTATTCAACATTCCAAAGGACTCGAAAATAATGCTCTTTTTAAAATTAATTATCCTCTATAGAAAAAGGAACATGTGCTTTTTAAAAATTAGGAATAATTATCATTAATGTTTCATTTCATTTACGTGACTTTTTTCCTTTACAAAATTCACTGAAAATTTCATTCTCCCCATTGTAACTGAAAATCAAGTAAATTATTACTGTTTCACACAAAGCCATTTATGAACTGTCTCAAAATGTGAGACTGGTACAGCTGCTAACAGTAGTTTCATAAAGGGAGAAACGAGGGAGAATTTCGGAATTATTCCCAACTGTCTGCGGCGTGGGTATTTCATAAATCTCACTCGTACGAAAATGCGGCGAACTTCCCGAAGCCTTGCAGCTTCCTCGACAAAGGAGGTTCCAATGCTTTGTGGCCTCCCTCCCGGACTGATATGGAGAGGCCCGAAAGATAGAAAGCACAGACTGCATGCGAAGACTATTATATTATATAAAGAAAAGGAATTAAAGGAATACAACGTTAGGTTAGATATTAAACTCTTCTTCTCTGCAAACTATACTTTTGTTATCTCAGTGCAAAAGTTTGAAATTCTGAAATAACAAATATCGCAATATGGCGGTATCTTATCAAAACATAAACATTTATACTAGCTCAGAGGTGTTCCCAAAATCTCCAGCAGCACTTGTAAAATAAACACAACGTGTAATTTCTTCACCTACTCTATTGTTTTTGCAATCTCAATTTCTCTACGCGTTTCCTCGGAAGTAAATATTTTCTTCGCTTACACAGTGAAATGCGCCGTGTGTTCTTATTATAAGGTAACTAGATGATGCCCCGTATTTGCTCGAGTATTTATTTTTCAAAATCATCTATTAGGGAGGAAAAGGAATAAATTCCATCTTCAATGTAAAATGGAAGTAATTTTACTTCTCCGCCCCGCTGATCTCTGTCCCCGCTCTACCGTATCGTGACGTCCCCGCAACAGTGCCTCTCCAAAAACGCGTATTTGAACACTGAATACTTTGTATCACGAAAATGGTTTCATTTAAACTCTGTTCAATAGGCCTGAGTAATACCATATTACAACTTTCATCCCATTGCAACTAAAATGATTTAAAAAATCGCTGCTCAAATTGAAGCAGCTCGAATTCAAGTTGGAATTCCATTTAAAATTCAATAATATTTCAACAGGAAAGTTGAGCTCTCACGGTTGCCAAAACACAATGGTAGGGGCGTGAAACGCAACCAGGCAGTTGGTACAATCACCTCGGAGACATGTTTACTTATAGACGCATTTTGGAAAATGTTGATTACTCACTTATCTTTATGTGATATAGCATAGTGTTAAATACCCCATCCCTCCGCGACAAACGTTCTAAACAATAGGAAAAAAAAACATTAAAATTCACTTTGTAGTTTTTATCCTTTTAGCACAAAAACAAACGTCAACTGGAATTCGTTTTTAAACAGGTTTGATATCACACACGTACTTTCCATAAGTCATGTTCTCGGTAAAAAACGAATATTATTCAAAAATAAATTACTATATATGAGTTTGTTTGTTTAGCAAACAACATGTTCATCTAGACGTCCAAGTAACAAACAACACAATTTCTAGTTATTTGGTCGTCAATAGCATTGTAAGCATGTCACCAGGAAATAATTTCAATTCATATCCAATCATACCGTTATTTTCCACGTGATACTTTTTTTGTACGTATTGTTGCAGCATCTATTTTGTATTCTATCATCGCATTTTCAACGTGTCCAAAGCCTTGTCCTATTTTTCTTGCTCAAACAGACTGAACGCAGTAGATTTAATAAATATATAAATAAATAAATGTTTTAGTGGTGGCGAGGCTCAGGCCATGGGGGTCTGCTCTTCCCCATTACTACTCCGAAAAGTTTAATTCAATTGTTAATAAATAGGCCATTCCACGAAAAGACATACGCTACTAGTCAAAAAAGTTTGTCGCAGGTGTGCCAGGAGGAGAGGTAGAGGGAAAAGGCACGTTCTCACCGCATTTTTGTGCTTATAATTATTGATTCGAGTTTTAATGAATTCAAAATTAATCAGAAGTCTATCGAGTGATTACTTTTGAATATTGTTAGATATGTTACCAAAATACAGTGAAATTACATTGTGTAACTCAGCGAGGAGTGGAAGAGGATTCGAGAAAAAACAAAACAAAAAAACGCTTAACTCAACAGGATGTTAGCAAGTAGTACTATATGTCACATAAAAGGGGGAGAGAGTTGCAAGAGCTCAAATACCACGCCCACGTCTTTGAATTAACGAATTTCGAGGTCCAGGTCGGATGTCTCCTCGGGCGTCCTTTCGGGGCGTCGTCGCTGGGATGGGGACCTTCGCAGGGCACAGCCGAACGCCGCGACGCGTGGCGTGGCGCCGGGAGGAAGAGCGGGAGGGCGAGCCCGGCGCGCGCCGGCCGCGCCTGCCGCACTGCGGGCCGCGCCCTCGCCCACCCACGCGCCCGCCACGCCCCGCCACGCCCAACGTGCCCCTGCCCACAGACACTACGGCATTCCGATCCGCAAGCAGTGTCCCAGAGCAATTAAAAATCTATATGCACTAACCGATTTTCTTTCTTTTCAATATGTATACATTTTCTTTGTTGCACTTTCCTACGTTAATCGTCTTTAACAGAAATTGATCCAGTAATTCGTTAAGATAAAACAATCGATACGAAATAAATTAAAGAGAGTTAGTTCATTTTTTGTGGAATACTTAACTGGTACAACTTACGATCTCATGGGGGTTGAAAAATTAAGTTTCAGCTGTAAAAAATAAAATTCTTCGATTTAAAGTTCACATATGTGATATGTCCGTGAGCAACATGATCTGAATATTAACCAGTTGGGGCCGTTTTGCACTCGCGGAATTCGAGAATGACACTGACCAGCAAGTAAGTATCGGATAACAAGAAAAAAAAATCGCTATAACAAATTGCAAATAACCAAATTACACAAGATGTAATAAAATTAATTTTTTATTCTCTATGTATGCCATAAGAAAAACATGTTACATACGGCCACACAATATAATATAAAGGGTGAAAAAAATCACAGTCGTACACAGCTGCACAACCTTAAAGGAAAAAAGCGACGAACTGAGAATCTGACCAGTTTAATATAACTGCGCGCTATTTGAGAGCTCGCAATCGCGGCAACGCGCGACGCTACAAACGAAAAAGAAAGAAGCGCCTCCGGACAGAGGCGGCGGGGGCGGCGGCGGGGGCGGCGGCGGGGGCGGCGGCGGGGGGCGGCGGCGGGGGCGGCGGCGGGGGCGGCGGCGGGGGCGGCGGCGGGGGCGGCGGCGGGGGCGGCGGCGGGGGCGGCGGCGGGGGCGGCGGCGGGGGCGGCGGCGGCGGCGGGGGCGGCGGCGGGGGCGGCGGCGGGGGCGGCGGCGGAGGCGGCGGCGACGGCGGGGGCGGCGGCGAGGGCTGCGGCGGGGGCGGCAGCGGCGAGGGCTGCGGTGATGGCTGCGGCGGGGGGCGGCGGCGAGGGCGGCCGACGCAATTCTGGAAGCGCCGTAACGGCGCGGGCCGCTGCCACGCAACAAGCCGGAAAAAACGCCTGACGGAGGAGGCCCGCGGGTGGGCGGAACGCAGCGAGGCAGGGCGGGGCGGGGAGGGGAGGGGATGGGAAGGGAGGGGTGAGTGGGGTGGGGGTGACACCACGCGCGGAGCGAGCGTGCCATTTGCTCCGGGCGCGACCCGCGGCGGCTTCGGTCCACGGGGCGCAGATGGAAGCTGCGATGGAGAAATCGGAGCCGGGATGAAGACGGAGCGACACCAACATAGAGTGAAGAAGAGCTAGTACAAGAACCGAGCATTAATACCGCATTGGGTTTCGTGAAATTGCTCATATCGTAAGTGCTACAAATGTTTCTTTTGAACTTATTTCATTAAGTCCTTGATATTACTTTATAATATCATTTAGGATGTCTTCAAACGTTATTAATCTTTCGGTTTTTTTGGCGACAGGATGATCACGATCACGACACATAAGATGGATTCGGAAAAAATGCTACCTCAGCGAAATTTATATTTCTACATATAATGACCATTGCATCGAGAATATTTAGATCCCAATCACACAAGTTGATTATTAGACAATTTTACAATAAGACTGCGTACAACAATATGGTTTTAAGAAACTGAGAAATATTTCAGATAATAGAGTAACATTTTGTCCGGAATCGAGATGCAATTACATATTTACTTCGTCATGAGAGTAATCCGTTGGCAATGATGGAGATTGTACACAGCAAACTCACCAGTGTTGGACTTGCGTGGGCGGCAAATGTAACTGGTCGCGGAGAGCCCGAAGGTGAGGAGGTTACAGACGCGCGGGGGAGGGCACGCGGACGCGTCGAGAGGTTTAATAGCAGCGGAGTGGAACGGCGGCGTCCCGGGAGGAGCGCGAGCGAGAGGAGCAAGAATGAACGCGTGGGTGAGAGCTGGTGCGGAGTTGGGCGACCCGGGCAGAGCCGGGTACGAGTGCGGGCGGGAGCAGAAACAAGCGCAGGTGAGAGGGAGGGGCAGAGGCAGGGGCTGGGGCTGGGAAATGGGAGGGGACAGGCGAGAAGGCCGGGACGGGGGCGAGGGCGGTGAAAGCTGCGGGGGCGGGGGCAGAAGCGGGCTAGTGCGACTGAAGATGGGAGTCGGGGCGGACGCAAGGGTGGGCGCGGAGGGTTGACAGGAGAGGTGGGCCAGGAGGTGGAAAAGGGGAGCGATTAAAGGCGAGGGCGGGGCGGGGACGAGGGGTGGGGGTAAGGGAGGAGAGCAACTGTGGGCAGGAGCGAGAGGCGGGGGCAAGATTGGGCGCGGGGCGAACATAAGGGGCACTCGTGGCGATGAAGGGAGGGGTGGAGACACGGGCTGTAAAAGGGGAGGGGACAGGTGCATGGGCAGGGGCAAAGGCAGGGGCGGGGACGACAGCCAAGGCGACGGCGAGGGAGCAAAGCGACAGTGAGCAATAGCGGGAGCAGGGACGGGGGCTGGAGAGAGCTTTAGGGCGGGAAAGATACGGTGCGGGGAAGGACGCGGGGGTGGGTGCAGAGGGGCGGGAAGAGAGGGGTAGTTCGGGCCGGGCGTGGCGGGGCTGAGCGGAGCGTGGCTGTGCGGGACTGGGCTCAGCCGGGCGGGGCGGGGCTGGGCTGGGCTGGGCTGAGCGGGACGGGGCAGGGCGTGGCGGGGCTGGGCGGGGCGGGGAGGCGCTGGGTTGAGCGAGGCGGGGCTGGGCTGAGCGGGTCGGGTCGGGTCGGGTCGGGTCGGGTCGGGGCGGGTCGGGGCGGGTCGGGGCGGGACGGGACGGGGCGGGGCGGGGCGGCGGCCGGGCGCACAGAGGCGCTCGGTGCGTGCCAGGCGGAGCATGTGTGCGCCGCCGGGCGCCTGAGGTCGTGACGCCGCTCCGCCCCGCACCGCTCCGGATGCTTCGCTGCACCGCCGCGCGCAGTGTTCCCGCGCGCCGCCCACGCGCGAGCGAAAATTAGAGCGCGTCGCGTAATGAAGTATGCAGCATACAGAGGAGCTCCATTACTCGGCGTCAAATGCCAGGTGTTGCGTCTGCCGGGAGTTGCTGTCAGAGGTTGTGAGAGAAAACCGTATGGAATAGAAATGTTCATCGCATTTATTTCCCCACGGCCTTACATATTTCAATGCATCATCTTATCCCTGCAAAGATGTGAAATCTGTTACAGGAAGGCAATTGGAAAAAATATTTCATTACACTTTCAAATTTAGACAACTTATTTCGTACATTCTTGATTTTCAGAACGTATTTCATTAATTTATTCTCACACACTTAATAAACACGAACATTTTAGTATATGCCATTGGTAAAAATGGAAATGTTTTCAAAAACGCATTTCTTTGCAATTGTCATTGCATGTTTCACATCCACAAGCATTATTTTCTGTCAAAACACAAGGAGGACAATTTAAAATGTATTCCCTAGGATGGTGCATAAAAATCGCAACGCCCACGTTTTCCGCCCAACACATTCGGAGCGCGGCAGCGGAGAAGAACGTGCCACGAAGCCGCAGAGGCTCGTTCTTCCGCCCGGGGTGGGCACGGGGCGGGGCGGGGCGGGGCGGGGCGGGGCGTCCGTCGCACGGCCCCGCGTCCACCGCGGGGGCGTCGCCCGGGCAGGGCGTGCAGTACGGCGACCGCGGCGAATCCGAGAGCGCGCGCCCTCGGCCGGGAGGGGAGGGGCGGCGCGACGCGGCGCGGCGACGGAGCGTCCGTCACGTCTCTCGGAACGGAACGTGCCGCGCGCCGCGCGATTGCGGCTTCGCCCGCCCCCTGCCCTGCTCTGCCCGGCCGCACCGCGGACCTGGTGGCGGCGCGGGACTCCCCGCGTTAGGCACTAACGACCCTCCGTTACGGGCAGCACGAGATTCACCGGGCCGACACACGATTCACCTGGCTGGCACATGATTCACTGGGCCGACACACGATTCACCGGGCGAAACACGATTCACCGGGCTGACACACGATTCATCGGGCTGACACACGATTCATCGGGCTGACACACGATTCACCGGGCTGAAAAACAATTCACCGGGCTGACACACGATTCACCGGGCTGACACACGATTCACCGGGCTGACACACGATTCACCGGGCTGACACGATTCACCGCGCTGACACACGATTCACCGGGCTGATACAATTGATCGGACTGACACACAGGCAGCACACGATTCATGGACGGAACCGTTCCATCATATTGTTCCTACGAAATCGAGTTCTTAAGAAGTGTTTACTGCGGATTTGTAGATTTTGTATTTTACGGGAAAATAACTTCTTAAAGTGTTTGCCGATTACATAACAATGGAGGACATCGGCCCTTGAAGAGATAGAAAAGAAAAAGTTACGGGCCACTCCTTGCTGCTTTCCTGAGTGGAGAGGGTTGGGCTGTTACTCAACGTGCCTGCTGTCTCCGCCCTTGCGATCGCTTCCCATTGTCCGATTTTCATCACACTCAATGCACAACAACATTTATAGAATTAAAACACAAGAAATAATGCAGCACAAAATCAAATACTTCCCGACTAACAATATTTCTTCTTGCAATTCCTTATTGTTTCAAAGTAATAAAGAAAGGTTCCTGTCAGTTAAAGTTCACAATATGGAGAAAGAAAAGTATCTCGTGTTAAGCGTTTTTAGAGTAAAAAATATTTACGAAATATATGCAGAAAGTGTATGAAAACGAAAGGCGATTAACATTAAGAATTAGCGGTTGGATTATTGGAAATTTCAACGGCGTTTCGAAGTTAGTGGGGTTTTGAATTTGACGTTTTTTGGACGCTTTCAATTGGAATAGTAACGACCTGGAAGGGGAAAAGAATTCGCACCTGATTAAGAAGTCGTGTAACCAATATTTGCTACCAAGACATGAATAGCTGCATTTTCCGTGTAACTAGAGCTGATTTTTGGCTACAGTCAAACGCTCGAGAGATTTTTCTTAATATAAGAGTCATTGGCCAGTGGCCAAGGTCAACGGTTCCAAATCCGACAAACCAAACTGTCTCGTCCATTTGTTTCTTCCGAGAGCATATTTTAAGGTAGCGCAGACTCATGATGAGTCAAAACTTTTTTGAATGGATATAACAATGAATGAAAACTCAGAGAAGGTGTATATACGAGTGGCCAAGAATGAATGATGATCAGGGCGGAGACATGAAAGAACTTTCCGTGAACATCTTTGCCTCTCTTCTATTAAAACAGATGGTCTTTTTGACAGAAACATGCTGCGTAAGTAGCTTCGCAAATGTACTCTTTCAAATGAATTGTTGTCTTCATTTACGTGGCGAGACTCGGGCCATCAGGACCGCTCTCTCAAATTTCCCTTCGCCCCTTCCACCCACTAGCGAAGGAAGGGCGACGAAACAGGCGATTTGAATTTAGCTCAGAGACGTCATTTAGGCTTGAGGATCTTTTACATGGAAGTTAATCTACTAACATGGGACAGCCGGCTTTACTTCCCCTCCGAAGGAAGGCGTACGAAGGAATTTTTCGCCCTTATAAAATCCACGGCTTCCATCGGGTTCGAACCCGCCAACTTGGGTACAACAGTCCGATATGCTAACCATTACTGTGCTGTGCATCGCCGCCGATTTGGCATTGTTTATTTTTGACATATTTTGGACCATAAAAAATGGATTTCATCCTTTTCTCATGGATCATAAAAAATTGATTTCAACTTTCTTACTTTTCTAATAATTATTAATTCCCATCAATAATTTTTAAAAAATCCTGAATATTTTTTTGGGTTTTCCCGTTTTCTTGTCGCGTAGCTGCAATCTCCCCTCCCTCTCTTAACAGATCCCACGTCTCGGCAGGTCCCTGTGCGAACAAGAGGAACATGACATGGCATGCGTCCTTGCGTCGCGTCGCGGCGGCTGCAGCATGGGCGGCGGTGGCTGGCTGACCGGCCGGCGCGGTGCGGCGCGGTGCGGCGCGGTGCGGCGCGGTGCGGCGCGGTGCGGCGCGGTGCGGCGCGGTGCGGCGCGGTGCGGCGCGGTGCGGCGCGGTGCGGCGCGGTGCGGCGCGGTGCGGCGCGGTGCGGCGCGGTGCGGCGCGGTGCGGCGCGGTGCGGCGCGGTGCGGCGCGGTGCGGCGCGGTGCGGCGCGGTGCGGCGCGGTGCGGCGCGGTGCGGCGCGGTGCGGCACGGTGCGGCGCGGTGCGGCGCGGTGCGGAGCTGTGCCAGCCGCTGGGGCGGAGGCGGCCGCCGACCCTGGGGCGGGGCCTTGAGGACCGCCGCTCCGCGGGGCGACTTCCGGCTCCTCGCCCGCGGCAGCGCCGCCAAGATTCGTCTCGGGCACTTCCATGCCCCGGACGCGAGGAGCTTTTTTTTTCTTTTCTTTTTCCCCTCCTTTTTTCTTTATTTCTTTTTTTACTAAACAGTTGACGCGTGTGAAGAGACGGAATCGCGTGGAATGTGTGTCTTTAATTAAATAGAAATTCCAGTAATTACGCGAAGGAAGCGAGTCATGGTGAGGCGAATCATAATTTGGTAGAAAATACCCACGACATTTTTCGAGGGAAGGACTCGAGGATGCTTTATGTTCATCGCTGAGACGGAAGCCCACGGCCTCGCCGTCAGCTTGTAAATGCGCGAAGTTAGTCAAATTAGCAATACATTTTTTAAGGAACCACCTACCTTAAAACATCCAACGTTTTGAATCGCTTCCCTAATGGGCATTGTCCACGCATATTCCAATAATCCACAGCATACTCCACGCGTATTCAAATAATTGGTATGCTTTGGCTGCTTGTCAAAAAATACTTAGCGCCCCGCTGTCAGGGCGCTAATTTTACACATCTACTTATAAGGCTGCCCAATCACTCATTCCACGAGAATTTTGTGTTAAACAAAGTGGTTCGGGGAATGTTTCCTCTGGATTCTCTCGTTCCCTCAGAATCACCATCGCTGTCACATTTCATTTCATCGCTTTTAAAATTATCTGCATCATTTTTATGTTTCCCCGTCTTCATTTTGTGAACTTCCCAACGTCAGGGAATTTCACGTATATAAAATTTAGGAATAATAACAATTTATGCTTTTTAAAAAAGTGTAATTT
The DNA here is from genome assembly GCA_038098605.1 of Gryllus longicercus. NCBI lineage: Eukaryota > Metazoa > Arthropoda > Insecta > Orthoptera > Gryllidae > Gryllus > Gryllus longicercus. Next base: position 23,799 of record JAZDUA010001566.1, on the reverse strand, counting down.
AGTAAAAGCAAAACTGCTTAGTGGGACCTCATCGTCTATGCTCTCAGAACGAATTGTTAAAACCCTAACTACTTTATTCAGTGGTAGCATCAAATATCCTCGTTGTAGTTCATATTAGCATAATGAGAATCAAGGGCTTACCAAAACACGAAAAAAGTTACGCTTTTAATTAAAAATAATTAAAAGTTTAATATTTTCATGCTCTGATTATCTTTTGATCCTATTTTATAATTTGGATTTTCTTTACTAAAAGAGATACACTTTCTAGGCACGCCGGTAAATTTATCGTCATTATCATATACGTGCAGAGGTCAATTTCATTATCAAGTAGTTGCTAGAGAGTCGTTCACTAATAATTAATTCCATTGTTTTATTTCTATTTCATTCCAAACTCATCTGAAACCAACGAAAAATGTTTGCACTAAACTGAAATATATATAGCACATCACTGGACATGCGAGGAAGCAGGAAATATTCATCTCTGTTAGTAGAACGTCTGGTTCATCACAAAGAAATATTCTATTCGCTTAGATTTCGCAATATGATGATGTGAGCCCTATGGGTTCCCGTTTTCCACAACATTCAAGAGAGAAACTATCCGCATTAAAATCTCGAATAAGATAACAGAAACTCAGGAGCACGAAAATATATACAATGAAAGATGTAGCATTTTCTGTGAAAACATGCGTCGATACTGTTGAGCGCAATCGTTAGAAACACAAACTTGATATGGGTTAACAAACACAAACCTGATATGTTGTCAGTATAGTAAAAATTCGTTGCTCCAATTAAAATATATATATATATATATATATATATATATATATATATATATATATATATATATATATTTCCGGTTTTTCTCTTCCTAACTTGCCGCTCTCAACTTTATTTTTGAGAACACGACATGCACCAAGAGCACTACTTTCACTGGTGGACATTCGCGATGACATAAATGCCTCGTAAATGCGCCACGCGCTCTGCCACCGCGTGCCCATGTCCAACTAGCAGCTTAACCGCCACAGCTTATTAGCTTTTTTCAGGGTAGTTGCTCGCAGGTACAGAATCCACCTCCTCCTCTCCGCGACGGCGTCTTTGGATCTCTGCGCACGCAACGCACTTCTCGTCCGAATGCTCAAGAGCACGAAAAGACCGGATTCTCGAAGACGGCAATTACGGCTAACGGTGCACAGACAAAGCGGCTTTTTTTCGGTGTTGCGGTATTGTTCGGTCCAGTACTGTGCGACAAATCACGTAATTTTAGAAGGGTCTACGTAAAATATGGCGAAAATATAGGAAAAAGCAAAGGAAAAAGTGGGGAAAAAACCAACAAAAAAACAAACAACGAATGGTGCTCCCTTCTTTTGCGTAATGAACTAGAAGAATAGATACTTGGTGTCTGTCCACAATACTGACACCCTTCTGCTTAAATAATACGTAAAATTAACTCAATAAGTTCCAAATTATAAATTTAAAAGAAGTAACAAAGTCGCAGTGTATCACGATAAAGATAGCTGCAGCAGGAAGTTTTCAAAATGACACACCTCGATATCATGAATTTCCTTCCTAATCAAATTGCTAAAACGCTTCAGTGAAAACCATTTTACGTGCACAGTTTGGAAAAGCACACAGTGATTATCTTTGGAGGAAAGAAACGCAAATAATAGGAAATAATATTTCCTTTATGCACACACCAACTCCAAAACACGTCACTTGTCACGATGAGACAACACACACACTGAGTTTTAAAACAAGGTAAAATTGTATTCAGATGTGCAGTGTCAGGCACTCACGCGCGTGGATCACGACACGCCGGTTGCATTCACACACGACTCTGAATAGCCTGATGTATGAAACAACGTCGTGTGCAGTTTCCGCGTTTCCGGGTGATTTACGAATCACCACTTTCGAAATTCATATATGCGCCGAATACGGTAAGAGATTACGGTTCCTTTGGCAGATACCGCAACGACAAATCACAATCAATAATCGACACAAAATTTACGGTCGCGTCGACAGCTCCTCAGAAAAAAATCGCCGGAAACTTGTGCGCCGCAAAAGCTACAACGGTATTAGGTGTATCGGAAAACCATAGAACGAGGGAATAAATTTTGCATGTGACAGAGCGATGAAAAAGAACCGCTTGCCAGCAATTGCGATTGCACAGCCGCGCCGCTGCCGCCGCCCGCAACGCTATCGACCACGCCCGGGTGCGAGCCCACGGGCGGGCACCTCGGGCACAGTGCGAGGCGGCGGCGGTCGCACGCACACAGGCAAGGGGCGCCCAGCAAGCGAAATGTCTCTTCAAGACGCATCTGGCAGAGACGGGGATGGCGGAGGAGGCCAAAGACCGTGCACATGCGCGCGTATAGTAGTAATGACACATCAATAACAAAACATCGATGTTAGCAAACATCGATGTTCAAAAATAAAACATCGATGTTCAAGATGCATCGACTAAAGTCCTTCGATGTTTTTAGACTGGACTAGTACGCTCTAACATTAAATTCGTGTGCATTGAAATTGAAATTGACGGTGTTCGCTTTTATCAATTCGCCGAATAAGGATACGAGAAGAAGGGGGCAAACCTTACGCCCATAGCGTATTCGTTGACCTTATCTCAATGTGCGAAATGAAAATGAAGAAAGAGGAAATGCAAGAGCATGAAGGTCACCTTGGGCGAGAGTGTTTTGTCGATGAAGATTAGTGCAAACAGTGTTCCTTTGGTTCCATCACATGAATATCGGTGTTACTATCAGTTATTATTTCATATTTTGACTTTTAAAGTATCGCAATCACTTTTCCATTCAGAAACAAAACATCGGTGTTAATACATCATACATCGATGTTTTGAAAACATCGACAGCGAAGTCGCATCCCTAGTGTGTAGAGTGTGGCTGCAAGGGAAAGGAATGCAATGAGAGCGTAGGCTTCCGCGGCCGGAGTCAGTATTTACTAGGCGGTCCGACTGACACCGCGTAATGCCCTGAGGAAGGTCGCAGAATGGCGACCGAAACGTCGGCACCTTCGCCATGCGTCACCCGGACAGCCGAGTAAATAAGGAATGCGATTCCCGGCGCGTCAATTATTCCGGGCAATTCCGGTGTACGATATATTCCGGGACGCGGCGGTGTTCCTCTCACGCTCAAACGCGAGATCGGGCGCCGACCTACACGTCGGTTTGCTGGCGTTTCCCACTTCGGGTGTCTCCTCCAGGAGAGCACCGCCCCACCAGAGACAAGTACCCAACTAATCTTCCCACGTTGTAGCGTGGAGCGTGAAAGTCCGAGTAAGGGGAAAGGTGGGGCACGGAGTAAGGTGGGGCAAGGAGTAAGGGGTCCGAGTAAGGGGAAAGATAAGGAAGAAAAGACCGCGCGCGGTCCATGGCCCGTTCGTTAGAATACTCCTTCGGTATTTGCCAGCTATTCACCCGAGAAACCACGGAAAACTGCTGGTCGGGGCATGCTTCCGGTAGAATTATCAATGGTTGAATTTGAATTGCTCTTTAGCTTGAGTTGAAAGTTCGTTGTCGAGTCTTGGACCACAGAATCTCCATGCTAAGCAGAGCCGGTCCTACAGAGAAAACCGCGCTGCCGTTGAGCTGAACGGCCGTGGAGACTGGAGACCGCGCACTGTGCGCGCGTGCGGGTTGGGCCGCGAGAAAAGATCTGGGAGTGCGATTGATGGAATGTGTGGAACCGGCGGCGGGGAGGCAGGGACGGGTGCAGCCGGGAGGCGAGAATTCGCCGAGGCGTAGGAAGGGCGGCGAGAGCACAGAGAGAACGAAGGCGGGCAGCCGTCGAAGGGGGTGACGACGAAGCAAGGGCGACGGCGCACGCGTGGACGTGGCGGGGCCGGAGGAGAGAACGAGGTTTGGGTCGAGGGCGGGCGAAAGGGGAGGACTCGTGTACAACACGTGCTTGTTTCCTTCGCTCCCCGCGGAGCTGCGCTGTCACGCAAAATGATGATGTGTAATACATGTCATGCATAGCAACGTAATTGCATGACATGAAACATGCAGTTTAATGATTGGCCTTTTATGGCTATTCATTGCTAACGTATTGCCGAGCTCCTTATGTATATTTCCATTCCTGGAAACATTAAACTGCGACGTCCTTCCGCCACTCACCACAATCATAAAGATCTTCAAAGATTTGTGAGTCGTATGTTTTTTGTACTTGTTTGTAGACGTCTCTCAAGCCTCGTAAGCACTCAGGCGACATAGACACGTTACCACAAATTATATTAACGTTAATTAATGATATCACATGAAATAATACCTAAATGAAACAACTTTAATTTATTATAATGATTATTATTATTATTATTATTATTATTATTATGATTATTAAAAATATTATTAAAATCTGTTATTATTATTATTACTCTTATTAGTTATTATTACTGTTTATTTATTTATTTTATTTATTTTATTTATATATTTATTTATTTTATTTATAGTATACTGTTATTATACTGCTATTAACGGAGAAAGTACAAAGCGAAAACTTTGCAAAACAAAAGTAAAGGAAAATTTCCGTAGAAAAATCGTCCATTTAGTCCACTGGGTCCAAAGAGTGCAAATGGAATTTCAAGCCCTTTTTTAGAATTTGTACCTAGCGGTCCTCTAATAAGCACAGCAGAGTGCTTGAGGGAATTGTGAACGTTATTTTCACCAATGAGCCCTTCCTACAGCTATTTTCGCCCCTTCAGGCATGCAAAAACGAAAGCAACGAGTGTGGACCGCGGGCACCGGAATCACGCAAGCAATGCCCCTTAAAACTTCTGAACAGGAAACCCAACGCGCCAGGGAAGGAGAGCGACGGGCAGTGGAGGGCGGCGGTGGGCGGCGGGCGACGCCGACGTTCAGCGGCGGAGGGAGTCTGGGGATGGGCGACGAAGAGAGTTGGGCGAGAGTCTGGCGGAGGTTGATGGAAGATGGGCGGCGGAGGGTGATATGTGACGGCAGGCTATCTGTGAAGGAAGGCATGGTGCGATGAAGGGGGGTAGAAGATGGGTGACGAAGGGAGATGGGCGACGGAAGGAGATGGAAGATAGGCGGTGGAGGGATATGGGTGATGTGCGACGGAAAGAGGTAGGAATTTAGAGATAGAATATGGGCGACGCAGGGAGACGCGCGACGCAGGGAGACGCGCGACGCAGGGAGACGCGCGACGCAGGGAGACGCGCGACGCAGGGAGACGCGCGACGCAGGGAGACGCGCGACGCAGGGAGACGCGCGACGCAGGGAGACGCGCGACGCAGGGAGACGCGCGACGCAGGGAGACGCGCGACGCAGGGAGACGGGCGACGCAGGGAGACGGGCGACGCAGGGAGACGGGCGACGCAGGGAGACGGGCGACGCAGGGAGACGGGCGACGCAGGGAGACGGGCGACGCAGGGAGACGGGCGACGCAGGGAGACGGGCGACGGAAGGATATGGAAGATTTTCGACGGCGTGAGAGAGGAGGTGGGCGACGGCAACTGAAGGAGACGGAAGGCGGGCGGTGGGGAGCGGCGGGGAGCGGGCTGGCCATCGGCGCGTCGTGCGCGGAGGGGCGCGGGAGAGGCTGGCTGGGCAATTACGCCGAAAGCACGCGCGGCACAGCGCCCCGCTCCTCGCGTGCGCCGGGGCCACGCGCGGGTCGCCCCGCAGCCGCTTTTTGCCACCGCGCCCGCTCACGATTCGCCGCGCGAGGAACACTACGCTAAGATTCCGGAGCGACCGCGTTGCAGCCACGCTCTTCCGCCTGACTCCGCAACACTGTACTACGAATTTACGGCTTAAATATAAACTTTCGAAAAGGTATTTAGAGTTTACTTCTTAATTCGACGAAGAAAGAAGTAGATATTACAAAATGTCTATTCAATGCTACCTGCTTTTGTAGTACTTCTCCTACGTAGTTCTCCGTGTTATGTTAAAAAGTCTAAAAACCTGGAATAAATTTTGGTTTAATATAATCGGTTACGCAAATAACGATATCAGTTAGGTACTGTAAGGATATGGGCAGCTATTAAATATCACGAGTAATCAATAATCGATAAAGAACTCTCGACATGCAAGGATATCCAATATTTTTTCATTCATAGCGAGCGATTTGTACTGTGCATCATAACTAGCGTTAGCAAAATTTGAAGATGCATAAATGAGTTGCTAAATCTCGTCCAAATTAGAACTTACCGGACAGTTAAAGCTCGGAAGGCTCGAGAGTCGACTTGAAAGAAGTAAGTGGAGAAGATATCCTTCTTTCGAAACGAAGAAAATGAATAACTACAAGAATAGAAGACTCCCTCATCCCCCAACTATCTCCTTATCTGATTCCCGCGGAATTGTTATTTTAGCATATACTACCATTGATAGTTAAAGATGTCTAGTATCACACATTTTTGATACCAGACAACACTTTTAATGTACCATATTTAATTATTAGAAGGTAGCTACCTCACCAGAGATCTAATTAACCATTGATGGTATTTAATTCTACTCCTTCAAAAACATGATTCCATAGAAATGTTGCAGTATTTTTTGTATTTATAATGCTACCCGTTTGAGTGTTACACAGCTGTGTTACTTTATGTTTATCCAAAGCATTTCCTTTCAAAAGTATACTACGAAAGTCTTTCTTATCATTACAGGCTCAGTTGCACTTTGCGGACATCTCCCGACGCTATTTACACAGCTCTTTTCTTTAGGTGCAGACTTAGGTGTGATTAACTCTGCCGACAGAATGAAAATGGAGGGAATGAATGGAACTGAAACTTCCCCTCGAGACTCCGCACTTCAACTTTTCCAACTTCACTAAAGCGCCGGGGATGCACTCCCATAAAAGCTCTCAAAGGCATTAGCCCAAAGAACGGCTGCAGCTGCAGCCCAGAGCCGTATACCGTTAACTCAAGTTCGCCCCTAAGCAAGTCTACGGTTCGTCGCCAGCAAACAGCTCCTACAACTAACTTCATGACTACCCCAGTCCTATTCTCTACTCAGAAATAGCTCGGACTCCCCAAAGAACAACATACGCCCTAAACAATTGTCGGTGCTTTAAAGACCTTTAAATCCGCATTCCTGTTTCTTTCCCGGCTTCTTTCTTTTTATTGCCGTAGAAATGTTTGACAGGGTACTATTACTGATTTATTGACGGGTTAAAGAAGAAAAATTCACTCAATACACCACACACTCAGCTTGATTCAAATGAAATAATTGCCATCTATGACAATTGTAAGGTTTGTTTGGTTTCACAAAACATAATATGGCATTTCTCATTTCCACAGTTTTAGATGGTCCATTTACTAACTTTTCTACCTTAATAATAACTAATTTCAATTTTCACGTGCGAACACGAATGACAAAGGTACCTTCTTAAAATGATTTGCACGTTCGAGAGATATGCAACGAGAGTGTTACTGAATTGCTAAACTTTTATTAAAAAAATGGGGTTTACTCCCATTGCGATTTAAAATTCGTTCTGGATATTTTATATTCCAAATAAAACCATTCCCCCCATTAGGCATAATTAAGAATATTTTCGAACGAAAACTATATCCCACAAGCCTAAGCACATTCCTGGAGCAGAAGAGATTTAGTTCATGTGGAATTTAGGAAGAAATTTGCTCGTACAAAAAGTTACTTTCGAATTAAGTGAGCGAAGTGAGAACATTTTTTTTCTACAATACAAAAATTAATATTTGAAAAAGTTTGTAATTTTATAATAGAATAAATGTTTCGTATCTCGAGGTACAGCAGTATATTATACAGAACCATGAATGCGGAAGCGTTACTAAGGGATACGTCTGTTCACTTCGTTGTATTTCTTGGCGTGAAGAACTATTTTTCATAATTACAAGACCGTTATCTTGGCAATCGTCCTTTTTAATGCATATTAAAATATACCCGGTGCCGTGATGACTCAGTGGTAGGGTTCTGGATTCCTTACCTGAAGGACCCAGGTGCAAATCCCGACGTAAGTAAAGATTCTTATCAGGTTATTTCCATTCAGGGCGGGTCTGAGGTCGACTCAGCCTCCTTTCCAAGTGATTACCTGGATCTTTCGTGGGGGTAAAAGCGGCCGGAGCGTTATGCTCGCCTCTAAACCCCCTCCTTGTGCCGACGGTACGGTTAGGTGAAACCCTACCTTCACCTCCCCACTTGGGTCACATTGGCCTCTGTGAAATTGCACAGGGATGCCTTTGCCTTTAATTAATAACTGACCTACTTCACGTGCGAAGAGCAATGCTTGGAATCTGAATTTTTATACACATGCAAAAAAAAAAAAAAAAAGAAAAGCTTTTGTACCGTTTATACTGAAATTACCCCCTTGCACCGTCCTTGAGAATCCTAGTGTGGCGTCGTTAATACCAGGCCCAGAGCCGTTAGGTCGGTGAAAGTGCTCTGCGGGGGAGGAAGGGGTTGAGCCTGTACATCCGGGATTTGGCTCTGGCAGTTGACGCGCAGGCAGCGTGGCAGAGCCAAAAATAACCCTAGGCTGTAAACTCCTAGGAAGACAGCCGGCGAGCCTACCTGGAATCTTGTGTGGTGGGGGCGTATATCTCCCCCTAAAACCATGGCAAACGAGCCCTCGCTATGACAGCGGGCGAGCCTATCTAGGGAACTTGTGATGTGGGGGTGTAGCCATCAGCTATTTAACACGGCGCCTGCTGCGCCCGCGTTCTCATTCAGTTTACTTCGGAGGGCCTAGTACGTGTAGGTACAGGGAGAGTAAGAGTGGGGGCGAGATGTCCGGAGAGTAAGGGCCAGACGATCTCGGGTGCTTCGTGCACGTGGTTCGCCAGACGGCGACCGGTTTTAATTTTGGCATCAGGCCATGTGACGGTAAATTGTCACGGGACGGTAATTGTCCGGAGGCTCGCATCACGCGTAGCTTGTTTTTCTGCGGTAAAGCAGGGTGTTGGGAAGAAAAGGTTGCCGGAGTGTTTTATTTATGCAATTTATTGTATCTAGTCTGTAACTTTTCAATATACTATTTTTATTTTGTTTATGTGAATTTATCCTCTTTTCACTACGTCACACTAGCGTTAGCGCTGGCAACGCCCCCTGCGGCCACCAGAACGGCGCTGCAAGCCCGCCCCTGATGCAAAGCGGCGAGCCAAGCGTCGCGAGTCGTGAATTCGCCGCCCGCGCGTCGGCCTGCCCCGCTCCTGGCGCAATCGCAGACCTTCGTGGTCGAGCGTTCGACTCCGGCGGGCTCCACTCGCTTTCTCGCGCCTGACGTCACCCGATCTCCGGGAGGGGGGGGGGGGGATCGATTTCCTCTCCTGCAACTGCACCTCCTTCATCTCGGGAGGTAAGATAGAGCAGCGACTGCACATAATAACACATCTCAAGACATTAAATTTTAATCTTAATCTAAATTCCTAAATTATTCTACGGTTCAAAGAATCTTGGGGGGCATGCCTCCAACAGTCTTCAAGCTCGAACAACCAGCCAAATCATTCGATATTTCAATTACCTCCCTAACAACACAACTTTATTTTTCATACTCCAATACACGGATCAATTAAACAACATTACATATATACACTATTCAATAACACATCTCAAGGAAGAGATTGATTCGCAACTCCTCCTCACGACAGTGTTCTTCTCCGGCAGTGCTGTTCTACGTGATTGAAAGACGGCGGTTTGTGGTACTAGGACATTTAACACTATCGATTTCCATTATTAGTACCTCTGTACATGAAACGAGAAATACCGAAGCATCACGCTGCTACGTGCAACACGATTAAGTCGATTATCTCCCACCTTAACAGTGCCTCTGACCGGGAGGGCCTAGGGTTCGATTCCCGACAGTGTCGGATAATCGACACGAGCTAAATAGCTAGATTGAATTCAGCCACTGTCTGCATGAGAATTCCTGTGGCTGGCTGCCCAGTTCGGTAGTATTTCGGGGTTCTACGATCAATACCAGGAGAATGCCGGAGTAGTACCCTAACGCGCCACGGACCGCGCGCGTGTTCTATCCTTGTCCTATGGACTTGCCCAACAGTCACATAAGCACACACTTACACACACACACACACACACACACACATTCACTCACTCACTCACTCACTCACTCACTCACTCACTCACTACGCTACAATACATGATGTGATCATGATTCTTCCATCCTTTCTATTTCCTGGCGTCTCAACTCAAGCAATACGTCTTGTGCAAACTAACTAAACAAAACGTGCGCAAACGAACTAAACTTGCGCAAACTAACACCAGGAAGTATTAAATGCGTCATGTGACTGGGTCACTATTCCATTCTCCGTGACGCAATGCCTAGAGGCGGTTCAGCGGAGACGATGGAGGAGAAGAGAGGTTTGGCTTTAGTGAGTAAAAATCTCACACGCAGGGGAATACGGGATGCCCAGTGTCTTTTGAAGATTTCCACCTATGACACCCCCTCATATATATATATATATATATATATATATATATATATATATATATATATATATATATATATATATATATATATATATATATATAAGGAAAAATGATGGAAGACCAGTCAGGAGCGTAGAGATTGTCCTGGCCCCCCTTTGGGGGAGATACCTGAAGAGAAATTCCCCCGGCCGCCGAGGAACACCGCCACCTCCCACGACACCTTCACTCCACTAACGGGACTACTGACCACAACTGTTGACGTCCTCGGAAACAATGACCCAATCCCACCCTAGGAGAAAGACACCGTCGTCACTGAGGGCATCGCCCCGGCGATAAGTGCGACCAACTTGCAGTCGCACCCGCCTTTGTTCCTCCCGCGAGCCGATAAGGCGGGCCCCCCTGAATGACGCCGCCGGCCAGCTGAGGCGCGCTCGCCGGCGCCGCTTCGTTGTCGCGACGCGCCGGTTCCGTTCAGCGCCGCGCGATAAGATAATTTTAGCAATCCACTTTCTCGCGCGGCGTGGGCGGCGCGGGGTGGCGCGGGGCGGCACGGGACGGCGCGGGGCGGCGCGGGGCGGCGCGGGGCGGCGCGGGGCGGCGCGGGGCGGCGCGGGGCGGCGCGGGGCGGCGCGGGGCGGCGCGGGGCGGCGCGGGGCGGCGCGGGGCGGCGCGGGGCGGCACGGGACGGCGCGGGGCGGCGCGGGGCGGCGCGGGGCGGCGCGGGGCGGCGCGGGGCGGCGCGGGGCGGCGCGGGGCGGCGCGGGGCGGCGCGGGGCGGCGCGGGGCGGCGCGGGGCGGCGCGGGGCGGAGCGGGGCGGCGCGGGGCGGCGCGGGGCGGCGCGGGGCGGCGCGGGGCGGCGCGGGGCGGAGCGGGGCGGCGCGGGGCGGCGCGGGGCGGCGCGGGGCGGGGCGGGGCGGGGCGGCGCGGGGCGGGGCGGGGCGGGGCGGCGCGGGGCGGCGCGGGGCGGCGCGGGGCGGGACGGGGCGGGACGGGGCGGGGCGGGGCGGGGCGGGGCGGGGCGCGGCGGCACGGCGCGGGCGGTGTACGTACGTACGATTAACTCGCATCGTCTTGTAGCGGGAGCTTCCGCCGCCGGAAAGACTGCCTCCGGCGCCCGAGTGGGCTTTCAACTCCTCTTCCGCGAGGTCGTTTTTCGTTCGGCTGCGGTTTTTGCGCGCGCGATTAAGTGGGTTCTCCAACCTGTCATTAACGCTGCGGATTCACGCGTTTAGGTAGCTAAACGCTGCGTTCTTTTAGGCACTATTTCCCGGTTGGTAGCGTAATGTTTCCAACACAATGCCATGAAAACTAAGGGCATTTGTGTTTGCGGAACGACAGCGATAGAGATACTGCATGCGGAAGAATGATTATTCTAGAACATACAGATAAAGGAGTTTTAAAACATACCATTACAAACTGATTCACCAGAAAATTGTTTTCTGGTGATGTGCGTGAAAAGGACTATATGATGTTTTGACTACGTTTTTTTGTTTGTTTTTTTAACTCCTCAAACCCTCCCATATTGCATCTATGGAATCCTAACAAGCGAGTAACGCGCATATTAGCACGCATATTAATTTCTGTTATTAAAACTGATTATTGATACTGGCATTTAATACTGATTCTATTATTTAATTAGATGCCGACCCGGATGTGGCGGCTAGAGCGTGTACCAACAAAGCACCTCGGTCCAAAAGGTCGCGGTTCGAGTTTCGGCATGGGCATGGCTGTTTGTCCATTGTCTTTCATGAATGTATGTTGTCGCTGAAGACCTCGTGGGTCCGCTGACCACAGACTGAGCAGCCCGCATATATGATGTCTGGTTTAATGTTTAAGATGTGTCCCCATGAGGGATAAAGTGGGTACCTGGCGTGGATAGCCAACATCGGCATCTGAGCCCCGGAAGATGGAAACGCTCCAGGAAGAAGAAAAAAATCATTAGATGATACATTATATTTTTGTTCTTCCTATCTACTTTTAAAAGCGTCGTTTATTTTTTATTTCGGGAACTTCCACCCCCACGTAATTCTATAAATGTGTCAGAAAAATAAAAATGCCAGAGAAAAAAATCACCCCTTACGAATGAGAGAGTCCCAATGAATGTATGGCGCCCGCTAGAGCACTCCGGGCCATGGGGATGTGATTTCTCGTTCGCGAGCCGGTGAAATAAGCAGCAGAAAGGCTCGACTAGTAAAAACTTCACGCAGCCGTGGCAGCCGCGTCCCACGCTCCGTTTCACTTCTCTCGAGGCGACGGCGAAGGCAGAACGCGGCGGGGGCGGTAGCAGCAGGAGCGGTGGCGGCCGCTCGCCCTTTCGACGCTGCACCCGTGCGCGGGCGCGGGCGAGAGCGGGAGTGGGCGCGGACGTAAGCGCGGGCGTGGGTGCGAGCGAGGACTTGGGCGCGGGAGTGCGCGCGAGAGTGGGCTCGAGAGTGGGCGCAAGAGTCGGCGCGGGCGAGGGGGAGTGGGCGAGGGGGAGTGGGCGAGGGGGAGTGGGCGAGGGGGAGTGGGCGAGGGGGAGTGGGCGAGGGGGAGTGGGCGAGGGGGAGTGGGCGAGGGGGAGTGGGCGAGGGGGAGTGGGCGAGGGGGAGTGGGCGAGGGGGGGTGGGCGAGGGGGGGTGGGCGAGGGGGAGTGGGCGCGAGAGTGGGCGAGGGGGAGTGGGCGCGAGAGTGGGCGAGGGGGAGTGGGCTCGGGAGTGGGCTCGGGAGTGGGCGAGGGGGAGTGGGCGAGGGGGAGTGGGCGAGGGGAAGTGGGCGAGGGGGAGTGGGCAAGGGGGAGTGGGCAAGGGGGAGTGGGCGAGGGGGAGTGGGCGAGGGGGAGTGGGCGAGGGGGAGTGGGCGAGGGGGAGTGGGCGAGGGGGAGTGGGCGAGGGGAAGTGGGCGAGGGGGAGTGGGCGAGGGGGAGTGGGCGAGGGGGTGTGGGCGAGGGGGAGTTGGCGAGGGGGAGTGGGCGAGGGGGAGTGGGCGAGGGGGAGTGGGCGAGGGGGAGTGGGCGAGGGGAAGTGGGCGAGGGGGAGTGGGCGAGGGGGAGTGGGCGAGGGGGAGTGGGCGAGGGGGAGTGGGCGCGGGAGTGGGCACGGGAGTGGGCGTGGGCGCGGGAGTAGGTGTGGGAGCGGGAGGAGTGGGCACGGGAGCGGGCGCGGGAGTGGGCACGGGCGAGGAGGAGTGGTCGGTGGAGTGGGCGCGGAATTGCGCGAGAGAGTGGGCGTGGGAGTGGGCACGGGAGTGGGGGAGTCGGCACAGGAGTGGACGCGTATAGGGGCGCGGAGGTGGGGATTGTGGTGGGACCGCGGGCGTAGGCGCGAGCACGGGCATGGACGCAGGAGTGAGCACAGCCACACACGAGGCGTAATTCAGAGGCGCAACGGTAGCTCTGCGCGGCGCGGCGGCGGCAGCAGCTGCGGATGAAACTCGCGAGAGGAGCAGCGACGCGAAAGGAAAAGTAGACGTCCGCGAGATACGCCGGGTTCCGCCACGCCGGCTGCCGCGGGCGACGGACGACGATTAAAAAAAAAAAAACTGCGGACGGCTGAGAGCGCCGGCGAGCAGGCCTCCTGCCTCTCGCAGCACGAAGAGGGTGAGTGGGTCCCGTTATCGTAGGACGGCGACGCCTGGGAGGCCAGGTGCACCGTCTCACGCGAAATGTGAGTGCTGGCAGATACACGTGGGTGGTGATAATTTCTGCGGGGAGATCGTACACTACTCATGGAGCAAGGGTCGTGTCTGGAGAGATCCCTATGTATGACACGCGTGTTCCGGTATATGTAGCGGACGCAATGTTGTGGAGTTGGACGAGTGTGAGTGGAGACGTGACTTCCAGATAAACATGAGAGTAATATACTTTAGAGCGGCACCAAAAGAACAAAAAATCTGCTCGTTTGTACTTATACGTTGGGAACATATATTTGGCAGTGAAAGAATACGAGGGGACAGCTCTGACAAGCTATTGACGCAAAATACGTTTAGGAACATCCCTGCAGTGCGAGAGAAGAAACAGTTCGCGCACATCGAAACAGCGAAAACAAGGTAAAACGTGGACTGAGTAAAATCCAGCCAAGCAGCTTCAGCCAGTACAATACGTTGAATGATTCAGCAGGAGGTTCAGCGAGGTGCTAGGTACGGCCGAATGGAGCAATATCCACTTCACAAAGTGCCCTGATTCAGAGCAAAAGCCAGGTAGTCGAGAAGTTGCTGAAGTGCAATATCACAGGCTCAAAGGAAGAAATGTTGAAAAAAAAGAGTTGATGTGGAAAGTGGTGTGAAATGGAGCGACAAGAGATAGGATGCTGCGCATCAGAGCGGTATGACGCAAGACAAAACGGGTAGAAACAGGTTACGGGGAGATCAGTCGGGTGACTTAGATGGAATGAAGTAAACTCACAGAGAAAGTTGCGGAGGATTCAAGAATTGGGTGACAATGGGACGACTACGACGGTTAGGAGGCGCATTGACTATTTCCCGCCACGTCCACTACTACGGGCATTAGTCCCGTTAGTGCGGTGAGAGTACTTTTATGCCGAAAGATGGCGGAGTTCCTCCCTCGCTGAATGGTGAGACCGGCGTCGACCTTCAGTTGGTTTAGGAGGTTTCCCTTCACCAGGTATCTTCCTAGCGAGGCAACACCGCAGCCGAAACAAGCTCTAATCTCCCGACATTTATGCAAACACATTCGTCCTGATGGCGCGACGAACTCCGAGAAGCACGGAAGTAATAACAGCGGGGTAATCGAGAGCAGGAGCGAAGGCGGACCGACGCACGTGGGACGGGGACAGGGCGGCGAGGAACATGAACATCCGAAAAAGCAGGGGGTGGGCAGGGAGGAACGGGGCAGCGGGGCCCGCGCTGGTTTATTCAGCGGCCGCCGCCGTAGCTTTCCCCTTCCACTGCGCTCTCTACCCCCCTTCCCGGTCGGCGGGGCCGGGGTTCGCGGCCGGGCCGGGGCGGGGCAGGGCGGGGCGGGGCGGGGCGAGGCAGGGCGGAGCAGGGTGAGGCCTCGGGGGCGCTGCATGATTCAGCGCGCGGCCCGGTTGCGCGAGTTGCATTCGCGGCCGCTCGCGCGCCCCCTGGCCCGCTCCACCGCCGCCGCCGCCGCCGCCGCCGCCGCCGCCGCCGCAGGAAGGCGCTGCGCAGTGACGCAAGGGCCCGCGCGGCGCCGGGGATGAGGAGGGCCCGGCCGCGCCACAGCCGCCGCCGCCGCCAGCGCGCGATGGAGCAAACCCCTTCGATGGCTTCACAGCCAGCAGGCCGCCGATTTCTCCTTTTTTAACGCCCGACCTCGCCGCTCGCTTGCTCCTGCGGCCTCCTCCTCTGCTAGACATTACCGTATTGGATCCCAGCGATAGTTTAAAATAGATTCACTACTCTCAAATGCTAACATTTTATGGTTGGGGTTCGAGCCTCGGTTTAAAATAGACTCACTACTTTTAAACGGGCAATTTTATTTATTCTAGACAGGCGAACTTTATCATCTGTAACTATATAAATCAATGCCAGGTAGTTACCACCAGGTTGAACTCTTGCCCCAGATTTGGAAACAACAATTCACGTGCATCAATAGATTTTCACTCTTAATGAATTTCGAAAAATAATTTTCCAACTTATGACGAAATGTATTTAATAAGTATGTTTTTCTTTCCTTTTAAAAATGAAAAAAAGGAAAGGAAATCACTTTTGTACTGTAATTTAGAATGTAGTATTCAAATTAAAAGATCAGTAAAAAATGCTAAATGGTGAGAATCAAGGACGATATTTTACAAACTTAAATCTCCTGCTTATAGAAGTTCAAAGATGACATTTATTTTTCATAAAATTAAGAAGCACTTGACGCTCAGAGATTGCGAGATGCATTCGTAATGGAATGAATGTTTCACAAGCCCAAAATCACTTGTTTGATGATACAATTCCCGACGCCGCTCACTCCTGTGACTTAAACGCGAGGGAACGCTGTCCGGTGTGTTCACACAGCTCTTCTGGTGGCGAAAATATTCTTAAGGTTCTCGCACAATGCCGGAGAAATTCTCATGAGCAAGGCTTTACGCAATATTTCTCCCATTATTTAAAATTACGCTTCCTCTTGATGATACCATTTACCATCCCTAAAGAGTTTGAAGGAAGCGCATATTTAAGAATAAGCTACATCTACGTTTCCCTCGCACTTTACCTCCATTAATTATGATTTTTTTTTTTTTGAGAAGACACAACAAGCACGCGAAATGAAACAAATTATCAAAATAAACACGCAAATATGAGGATTGTTCTAATAATTATTAGTACAGCAATAGAATTTTCACATATGTTCTTGTTTTTAGGATTTTAACCTACTGCACGCATTTGACAACTTTAGTCATTGTGTACGAACATGTTCGTAACGTTATCGATACAGCATTTCCAAATCACTTTGTGAAGAACGTCATTTTGGTTTATCAGTGGTTTCACTGCACCTGAGCTTCAGGGTTTCGGAAAGCTTTCTTGTAACGTACTGTCTTATTCGGTTTTGTGTATGGGTGTGTGAGTGAGTTTGAAGTGATTGTTGCAGTATGTCAACACGTGACATGGAAAAACACTTCACTGCGAGCTGATGTATACGAAAGGAAATGTTCATCCAAATAGCAATTCAGAGTCCACCAGGTTGAACATTGCTACGTGCTGACATTGTGCAACATGTACTCTGAAAGGAAACTACTACTTTCTTGTATACGCAGGAAAAACGATTGCAGAGAAATTCGAAATTCTTTCAACAGTCTCAACAAAATAACACAAGCAATGGCATCTTCGCAAGCAAAACTATAAGAAAGAATTCTCCGAATATGAATCAGACTGATAAACTTCTGTCGCAACTAACGAAATACTTCGCGACAACAGAGGCATTCAGGAAAAAGGATATAAATTCGAGAAATCTCAAAGCATCGAAATATTGTGAATGGTTATTTCCACTTTCTAGCTGCTCCCAACTGCAACTCTCACAGAGAGGCACAGAGTGTTCATCTAATGGGGAAGTTTTTTCTAAAATCTTGCAAACCAAAATCCGTTCTCATGTTTAACTCATCCTTAGTCTTTTGATTGCACTGGTTTAAATTGTGAGTTCTCATTAAATTTAAAAGGAATTCAAAGGGACGCATATTTAATAATACCCTTTTTGCTGTTCAAGCGCATATGGTAAAATGAACTTATGACATGAAAAACTACGTAAGAACAGGACGACAAAAATTACCTACCGAAAGTTGAGCGGAAAGATATGTGACATGGAACCCTTTCCTTTACAACTAACACATAACCTCGTAGAGCAGTGATTTTGAATCTGACCCGCGCAAAGGGGGCAGCATGAAGTCCATCACTAAATTTTTGGCGGCCTGCAAATACCACTTTTTAAGTAAAAATACTGACTACTCTTTTCCAATTTTTTTTTACGGTTTACTTTAAGAAGTTGAACAAAACATACAAATGTAAGACATACAATGTAAAATCATTTCAACATTATTGTGATATAATTACGGCATTTTTGTGTTACGTAAGTATCATGTTTTTTATTAATAAATTACAGCAATCAGCAAGTGTTTCACCAAAACGAAAATGAAAATTTGGTTAAAAAGGATTGAAGACCACTGCCTGAGAGGGTGAGAGGCCACACGAGTAACCACACCACACGGAAACTCACGAAGAAAGTCATTACCATCCCACGCATCTATCCGAAAGAAAGTGTTAAAACAACGTGTACCGTGAACGTTCATGAACAGTAAATTGAAGTCCATGCCAGCAGAGAAAACACAGACGGAATGATAAGACACTTTTTCGCAAATTACATCGAGAGATGGCCGTCACACGCATAGATATCCGATAGCCACTCGCTTTCGCGAGCAGAAGAAACTTAACGGTTCGCTGTCCAATCCTCGCCGAGGAAAGCCATTTTCGAAGATGCAGCTTCAATTTCTCCCGTGAGAATGTCTCGAAGAACAGCATCGCTTCCTGCTTCTCGACCGCTTCTCACCTTTCCATTGCGCTTTCAGACTCTTTCCTCCGAACATCTGATATGCACTCACGAAATTTCCCATAATTATTTCAATAAAATACCGAGCGTGGTAACCGTGCAAATAACGAAGTTCTTCCTCGTATGTCGCTAGTTTAGTACATGCATCTACCAAGCTACTAAGGTTGCATGTTTCCACTCTCGGACGGCTTTGATAAATAGGGCACTTAGCTCTATAAATACACATACAATTTCATTAAATACGGTCATCAGTTATAACATCTGCAATGTTAACAACGCACAATAATTAAATTCCATGTGCAACTGAGCTAAAACACTCGTCATAATTGTCTTTAAAATATGTTACTCATCTGAAAGATGCGCAACAAAATATCCGTCATATCTGTATCGCAGATATGACGCCAAGTGGACAGTAATCCTTAATTCAATATGCAAGTTGTGGAAAAAAATTGCGAAAAATACACTTTCTTAACGCAACATTCATTTTGCAAAACTGTCCCTCTTTCTAATAAACGTACTAAATAACTGATATCAAGAGCCAAGATGCATCTCCTCATTCGAATAACTGCATTCTTCATTCAGTAGTTCTTATTTGACACGATCGACTATTTTGTGATACACAAAATTGTATGTTAATTTATTATTTGATGAACTTGTAGAAATCAAAGCGTAACCGCAAACAATTTTTAAGTTTAAAATTAATTCCAGAAACAAAATCAGGCTCGGAATTTTGTTTGCGTAAACGGATCTGCAGATGAGAGAAGAACTGAATATTTTCAGAGCTGTTTCGAAAAGCAGAAATAACAATCTAACACTACTAATATAAAATATTAGGTAACTACCAGGTGCAAAAATAAACATTAACGTATGCCACGTATTTTTTAAATTTACATTAAAATAAATAACCACTGTCCGCACGTTTTTACAATTGTTTTGCATTTTATAATAATTTACACACACATATAACGAGTCATTCCATTTTTCGAATTAATTTGCGTAAAATTAACTTGTAACTAAAATCCATAAAATATAAACAAATTTTTCGTCTCCCCAAATTCAATTTTTAATTGGGAAAAGAGAAGATTATTTGCTTGTAGCCTACGCTTCATCTAGGCTGATCACGGCACGTACAAGCATCACTGTGACGCCTCTCTTCACATTTTCATAAGAACGCTGAAACAACCCAATTTCTATTACGCCCATGCAACCCAAAGACCCCATGCAATCCATCTCACTGACAATCTGGTGTTTCTCTTTTTCTGCCTGTCTGTGCCTTTCATGAGTATAAACATATTCAAGTACATCACGTTTAGATGTATCTATTCCTAATCATTGTTGCTGTGTAGCTACTTGCATAACCGCAGTTTCAGTTATGTCAATCCAGCTACTCTTCTATTAATTCTTTTAATTGCCTTGGCACACATTTTTGAGAGGCTTCAGAATTATTCAGTTATGAAGATTCCAATTCATCTATCGGTTAGCACAATCTAATTCCTTAGCGTTTCGATACGCACTTCCTCGCCTACTGGGACGCCATCGGGCGTGGGCCGAAGAGAGTCCGGCAGAGGCACTCACCTGGAAGCCCTTGGTGGAGCGCCGGCAGCAGAGGCAGCCGGCGAGCAGCACGACGGAGCAGAGCAGCGCGGCGGCGCCCAGCGCCAGCGGCGCCCAGCCGCCCGCGCCCGCGCCCGCCCCCGCCGCGGCGCCTGCGAACACGCAGCCACACACGCGTCAGCGCCCGCCAAGGAACACACGCTGCACACCCAGCTCTTTGCAGAGCGGCGCTTGTTAAAACAGTAATCCGTGGTGCAACCGGGGGAAATAACGTTTTACGCGAGTGAACAAGTTCAGCACCCGAAGCGACGTACGAGCGGAAAGCCCTAATTCTCGGAAATGAATAAAACGTGTCCATTGTCGACTGGCTTACATGCTTTTATCCATTAGCACTACGTTAATTAAAATGAAACAGATGCTTTTAATATGTCTAAATATTTTATTAAGTTTTTCAATAGAGGTTGGGATTTTGGAGCTTTAAAAAAACACTTATTGATAAGGAGTTATAATTAAATTGATTACGGATTTTGTTTTTGTATTATATGAACTGTGAAGTAATGTTTCACTACATAATTCAATCTGTGCAACGGACTCAAGACCACCGAAATAATTGATAGTAGGCCTCTATACGTATTGGTAATAGTCCCATTCATGACAATACTTTTAAATGCAACATTCACACAAGGTAAAAACTGGCAAAATTCTGATAAACACAAGGTACAATACTGATAAAAACAGAGTATGTGGTATCAGTTCTTCAATAAGAGCATGCACGCGTGAACTAAACTAGCTACTATCTGATTTCAATTGTCCCGAAACTAGTTTATAAAATCAAGACATTCAGAAGTGAATCACAACGCGCGGACCATACCGCCCAATACAAATACCACAGTGATTTACGGCGCAAAACGATGTTTTCACGTACACAAAAATTCAACTACGGATTAAATCGGTTTAAGAAATAAACAATAAATAAAATATTCCGCCGATCAGATGGCCGAGATCGCTAAGGCAGTAAGTAGTGCCGTAGCGGTCTCGGACCAGAAGATCGGGGGATCGAGCCCTGCCTCGGACATGGATGTCCGTCGGTATGTGTGTGTCGTCCGCTCACCCCTCACTACCATTATCATTTCATCATCTTCCATACCCCCAGGGCTAACAACCCTGGGGGTTAAAAATAGGATTCAGCTAAATGCTGATGCCCTGATAAATTACATGCTGCAGTCGGCCCATTCGCGAGAAAAAAAAGACATCTCTACAAACACTAATTTCAAAATTCTTTAAATAAGAATTACTACATAAAAGTTTGTACAAAATAACTATATTGAATGTGAATTTCGCATCAGATCGGTACATTCTAAAAATGATTTCAACAATACCTGGCATAAATAAAATGTTTTCTTTGATCAATTGAAGTACAACTTGTACTACTGGTACTAATACGTAAAACAAATTACTGTTAAGTATGCATTCAAAATTTGCCGCATTACCCGACTCCAATCAAGCTGTGGGGGCGATGTCGCAGAAGGCATTAAAGAATACACAAAAGTCCTAATTAAGTCGTAAGTGAAAAGAAGCTTTAAGCTTCATTAGAAATCATTTCTTGTCACAACAAGAAGAATCATCAAGTCGTGTGAACTCTTGTCGAACAGTATGAAACATCGACTCACTAGTTTCTGAAGTATTTAACGCTCGATAAATCATTTGTAATGTACGTGTATTCGTAATAGCCAATACCCAGTAAAAATCTCAATATCCATACCTAAAGTATTTCAGTTATCACATCTCATTAATTTCTAGCTTATCATCTTTACTTCTATCAGGTATTAGTCATCACAAATTAATTTATTGAGAACTCAATAATATAGTACATTTTGTATAACGAGTTTGAAGCCATGAACACATACAGTCAAGAGATAGGAATCACATCACGCATTTTACAAACTAATGCTTTGCAGTCACGGAATTTCATTTTTTCTCAGTGATTTCTTTTATTCACCCACTGCAATTGAACTTTCTATCAATTCACGATAAAGATGCATTCCGATAGCGGTCGTGGCATTATTAGAAACACACACGGCCACTCCGGCGTAGGAAAGTTTGAGTACGAGTAAGAAAGTACGCCCGTGCTCCATCATATACAGCAACAATAGAGTTGTAATAACACGCGTCACCAATAAAACTGTAAATACCACTTTCGTTCGAGCCGCGCGCAGAGAAAGCAGAGTCTGATCCTAATGATACGGTTCGCACCTTCTTCGCGTGACTGGGATCGTTTGAGACGCCACAGAAAGAAAAAGTTGGGGGAAATCCGCATGGTTCACGAAACGCAGTTGCTCTTTGTTTCAGGATGCTGCGAAATGACACGAGATATGAGACATGCGATTCAAAAACAAGAGGAGACGTCAATGACGCAATACATTAACAAAATTACGATTTCAAACAAAAAACTAGTGGTGCTAAACCAGCACCTACTTTCCCTCCCGTATTTTCACGCATAAATCACGGCAAAGTACTAAAATTTTCAAAGTATTGTATCTGACCTTATTTCAAAATCTATCTTTAAGAAACAGATTTCATAGGGGGGAAAATCTCTATCTTTAATATTTTAGTAGGAGGAAGACTCCGAAAAAAGTGAACTCTTGCATTTTCCGAAAAATCAGTTTTTTTAACAAACATGAGATCTACACCATTCTCTCAAACGTCCTTCACACAAAAACAATAATAAAAAACGATGAGACCATTTTTTTTTTTTTTTGTAAATTTGGAGAATGTCCCTGGGACTTCACGTAATGTAACCCCCAAAATAAAAATATTGTTTTCAAATTCCAAAGGCCGCGACATTAACCAGATCGATTGACGAATATCAATTTTGAAGAAAATCGGCGAAACTGTTTATCCGCTAATGTTGTTCACAGACGGACGGACGGACAGATGTTTTGTCGTCATTTGATTTTTCGGTATCAAGAACCCATAAAACTGGGATTCTGACTACGCCAAGAGGATGCCACCTCACCTAAATTTAGCAACTGGATTTATCCACTTTTTTGTTACCAGGACCCTGAAGAGTTTTTCTGTCTACAATTCGCAGTTTTTCACGAAGGGGATATTCGTTTTACTATTCATTCTTCGATCTTTTAAAGGTTTGAATGTGTACCCTGGAGAAAATTACCAATTTGTACCCTGATCTAAGAGATAAAGTCATGGTATGTTAAAATCGCATCCATAAAAAACCATCGATTCCGAGAGTCCCAATAATTACACAAGAAAACTATTCCGAAGAAATACTGCTTAATAACCTTCACGCCCTACTTTCCATTATACCACTGCTCCTTTCCTGCTACATAATTGCTAATGAAATGATCTAATGGCTAAATGGAACTGAATTGCAGTATATTAATGCAATAATTGCGGTAATCTTATTAAATTAAGAATTTTCTGGTAGAGATCAAGTAATGATGAATAAATGTAGATGTAAAATAGAGTATAATTAAAAGAAGCCCCTGGCTAACAATTCAACGTTGAGCCAAACAGACAGAAGGAAGAACTTGAAATGGGGGTCTTTTAGTATGTAGGGAACTACTTTTTTATCCTCTGAATACGTTGATTTTGTTCCATTCTGTCTTATGCAATCCGCAAAGCATCTAAGCATTTAGGATTGCAGCGGAATCGCGGGGGGGGGGGGGGGCGGATGGGTGGGCGACCACGATTTGGCGGGCAGAGCGAGGATGCAAACAATATTACTTCAGCTTTACACATTTGATGGAATTCATTCTCCACTGATTACTGTAATAAATAAATACCCGGATAGAGCCAGGTTGCTTCAGTTAACACAATATATAACGCAACTCTTTCTTGGCCATGAAAGTA
>JAZDUA010001455.1:67500-69709 GCA_038098605.1 Gryllus longicercus | reverse complement strand
CACTGGAATACTCCTGATAGTGATTGGAGAAACCATGGAAGACTACTGATCAGAGCAGCGGGCAATTTGAATTCTTCTGCAGAAAGCGGCTGAATTCAACTTGGCTGTATAGCTAGTGTCTAAAATCCGCCACTGACAGTACTGGAACCTATGACTTCCCAGACAGTGTCCTGCAAGACAACGGTAATGCTGGCGCTCAACTAACCTGGCCAGAGTTGTTTGGTGTATGTGTCTGTTAGTATTTTATTGTCAGCTTATTTTGTTTTCTATTTGTTGTTTTTGGTACATATTTGTGTGTGTTTGTTGTGACTAAATTTGAGTTTTTAATTAATTTTTCAATACATAAAATTATAAGTTGTTTTTGTATAATTTGAAATAATTTAAAAAATCATTCAATATTGCAATGGGTTTTTCAAGCATTTTTGCCTTTAAGAAAAGCCAGTAGATGGTTTGGGGCTGGGCAAAATTTAGCCAACCACCTAACCTGGTTACTCATGGGACAATAAGAAGTAATTTTCACTTTACCTGGTAGTAAATGGTCATAAGTTTTGAGAGCTCAGCAGAAATGAACAAACATGCACAGCCAACTACATTACCTGTTGCATTTGCATAGTCAGGTAAGCATTACTCTTTGTATTTGTGCAGTCAGGGAATAAAGTTTATTTTGTTCTTGTTTGTAGTGATCAAATTAAAGTTTTTAAGTGTGTGTTTTATTGTCAGATTATTTTATTTGAAACAATTTAAAAATTATTAAAGCCTTTTTTGTTTTTATTATTGGGGGAAATTTAGCCAGTTCTGTTAACTATGTAGTTAGGTAGAATTCTACCACTAGTGTGTAAACCACTTACACAGGATTACCAACCTCTGTGAAAGAAAAACGTGTCCAAGTATTAGAAATAAGAGAGTATAAAAAAGACAGAGAAATTATATTGCTTTATAAATATTTTAACAATGCATCTATAGAAGAATAAGAGTTTCATTTAGGGACTATTAGTGCCTGTGTTAACAACACTAAAGATTCAATATTTGATGAAAGCATAATCAGATGTAATATCACCCATTAACTGAAATACGTTTTTTTTCTGTGAAAAGGTATAATATTAAAATTTATTTGAAGTTTTAAAAAATCTGTGAAGTAATGAGTTTTGAAAAAATCTTTAGTTTACTATACCTTTCTTGACAATTCGTCAAATTGTGGGAGAATCATAGCTCTTACAAGGACACGAAATTCCCAATTCATTTTGTTTTTAGGACAAGATATCTGGTGAGAGGGGATTCTAAAGGTTTTACTTTAATGCTTGAAAACCTTATATAATCATGCAGGCATAACTGACCTAGATAGCTGAGATCGCTAAGTCTGAAGGGTCATAGCTGTGCATTGGGGGGTCATAGCTGAGATCGCTAAGTCCGAAGGGTCATAGCTGTGGGATTCAAACCCATGGCTCAAAGTGTCATGGGTTTGAATCCCACCTCGGAGCAGTGCAATTCAGTAATTGAAACAGCATTGTCCCACAGTGTAATGTGTCGTTGATGTGGTTGATTCAGCAAGAAAATTCTTAAATCTAAATAACAGTGTAATCATATCTGATAATTGTTGTTGCAATCTGCAAAACTGGCTATGTGCACTTTTTATGGAAATGAGTTTATTACTCGCCTGATGGCTTAGATCATTGCTCAGCATGCTCGCATTCCATGACTCGACCCGGGTTCGATTCCCGGTCACGCAAGATTACAGTGTGTGTTTTTGTTGCTATGTCAATGCACAGTATATGTTGCTGTGTGACGAAGAGAAAATTCACTTCTCAGGTTGAGAAGACCAGAATACAGCATGGGGATGTCTTTTTTTTTTTTTTTTTTTTTTTTTTTTTTTTTTTTTTTTTTTTTTGTTTTATGTGTTTATGCTAACCACACATACCCCCTTAACCCACGACTGTGAGACCGTGACATCGCTGGTAGGCCATGGCCCATACACAGGCCGATGCGCAAAGTACAAACAAAAACTCTTTTAAAAACCAAAAATCAACTTAGAATGAAACTTTAATTGTACTTTAAACTTATTTTAATTGTAAGAATGATGGGTTAGCACACATGATACAAAACAACTATTTTGAGTGTTTTATGTCTCTCCTGTAAAATGACATTCACTTCAAATGGCAGCTTGTTCAGGCACAACGATGGTATAAAAGAATGCTATATTGCATTTTAAAAA
>JAZDUA010001455.1:0-62500 GCA_038098605.1 Gryllus longicercus | reverse complement strand
ACTGTTCTATGTGCTGATACATGTAAGGTCGAATAGAGCGTAGTGTATGGGTGTTATGTCTATAATTGAAAAGAGATTTAATTCAGGACACGAGAGGTGGTTATTTATAATTTTGTATAGAACACATGCATCTATGTAGATTCGATTCGATTCTAAAGTGCTCATCCAGTAATCGTAGCTAATAGTGAGTAATCATGAGTTAATGTTGGATTTGGTACTTTCTGGTTATAAGCAACGAACGAGAAAAATTTATGTTGAACACTTTCAATTCTTGAAATATGGTATTGAAATATGGTGACCATATCGGAGATGCGTACATTAGTATTGATTTTATTAATGAGTTATATAGTGTAGTGAGAGTTTTAATATCTTTGAATTCAGAACTATTTCGTTTGACAAATCCTAACATTCTGAGACTCTTGTTTACAATGTAATCGATATGATAATGAAATCTCATTTTTGAGTCAAAAATCACCCCCAAGTCTGTTATTTGAGTGATGCGATTTAAATTAAAATCCGAAATTACATAATCATATTCGATTGTCGACTTTCTTGTAAAGCTCATTATTTACATTTTGTTATATTAAGCTCCATTTTGTTCATAATACACCAGGTAGCTACATTATTCAGATCATACTGTAAAAGTTCACAATCATTGGTAGATTTTATAATCCTAAAAAACTTACAATCATTCGCAAACAATAAACTTTTACTATTTACAAATGAAGATACAATGTCATTAATAAACAATAGGAAGAGTATTGGTCCTAAGTGGGAGCCTTGCGGTACTCCAGAAGTTACATTGATTTCCTTAGAGATAAATGATTTGTATTTCACATATTGTTTTCTATCGGTCAGATAACTACTAAACCAGTTCAGAATTACGTTAGGAAATCATTTTTTGCAATTTATCAATTAATAAGTTTATTGGTACTCTGTCAAAGCTTTTGAAAAGTCTGTGTAAATAACATCGACTTGTAGACCTTTTTCCAATGAATCTGACAGAAAATTGCTGAAGATCAATAAATTACTAACTGTTGATTTATTTTCAACAAATCCATGTTGTTCATTTACAATGATAGATTGTAAATACCTCGAAATTTTATTTGTTATAATAGCCTCAAACATCTTCGGTATCACATTCAGTATGGAAATTTGGTCTATAATTATTTGTATCAGATTTATCGCCTGATTTATGTACAGGTGTTATGAAGGATTGTTTCCAGATTTCAGGGAAAAATCCCACACTCAATGATTTATTAAATAGATCACATATCGGTTTATATAAAATATTTGAGCAGTTTTTTAAGAAAATTGCCGAGATGTTATCCGGACCTGTACATTTAGATTTTTAAGTTTTGTAAATTATGTAGTGTTTCAAAGATATGTAATAGAGAAATTAATGGGAAGTTCAGCAGAAGTAATAGGACTTTCGTTTACAATAAGATCAGTACAAGATTCGTTTGAATATATAGATTCAAAATGATTGCAAGTAAATTAACCGAATCTTGACCATTTTCTGCTTTTGAGTCATTATGTCTAAGTGTTGATGGTAGACCATAATCTTTTTTTTTGCTGTTTATAAAATTCCAAAAGCTTTAGTGTCATATGTAATTTTAGCTTCGGTATTTTCCAAATAATTATTATAGCAAGCTTCTTGAAGTTTTTTTGTACGAGTTCTAAGCTGTGAAAAATAGTTATAATTGTCAATTTGTTTATATTTTTTTATAGATTTTATGTGCTCTATTTTTTTCTTTGATACAATTTATTAATGCTTTACTATACCAAAGTGGGTAACGTTTATTTTGCACATTTTTTTTTGGTATAAATTTACTGATAGTGTTATTTAGTATTGCATAAAATAAGTTGAGAGATTCTGACAAACTTAAATCATTGATAAATTGCCAAGAAATGTTTTCAAGTAGTTGTTAATCTTTAGATAATTAGCTCCTCGCGTAATCTAGTGTTTTTTAATTGAAAATTAAGGATTTCGTTGTTTCTACTGTAAAATCAATATTGCTGATTAATGGAGGGTGGTATGAATCGACATTAGTAATAGGGTCAATGGACAACTTAACTTGTATATTTTGCATATTTGAAAAGATTAAATCTAAAGTTTCATTTTTACAATTAATTATGTCGTTTAATGGCGGATATTATGTTGACTAAAATTATCTGATAATAGCATGCTTTTTCTCTAATTGCTTGATTAATATCAAGCTGAGTAGAAAGGGATACAACATTATCTATATTTTGCCATGTAATTCCAGGAAGATTGTAGTCACCAGCAATAAATATTTGTGTAGTACCAGTATCATTTAATAGTTTGTCAATATCTTGAATGTGTTTATGAAAGAGTTCGTGGTGTGCATTTGGATGGAGGTAACCGAGCCTATGATAAATTTATTGTGGCTATGAGTAATTGTAACAAATAGTTGTTCAATATCATTGTTAATTATTGTATTTCTATAACTATTTAATTTTTTATTAATCGCAATTAGTGCACCACCTCCTCTTTCATGTGCACTCGACAATGAATCTCTATCTCTCCTATATATACAATAATTGGACAGACCAAGTTCAGCATCGAAGAAGTTTCCATTGAGCCAAGTTTCAGTGAAGATGATGATGTCATAGTTGTCTGGTTGATTGTAGAAATTTTGAAGATGGTGAAGCTTGGTGCGGAGTCCTCTTACATTCTGGTAGTATATTTTTATAGGTGATTGAGTTGGGATTTGTTTCAGTTTTTTGTTTGGGTTTTCTGGGGATGAAGATCAATGATCTTTGGAGTTCCATTAATGTATTTTATTGTTTTCTCATGGCTTCCTTCAATAGAATTTAAGCGATCTAATTCAAGCTTCAGTTGGTTCAAATAGTCCCGTTGTTTAGGGGTCTTATCAGAAAAAATACGTACTGTGCCATTGTAGAGGTGTTTGCGTTTCAGGATACTCAGTCCTATATCAGGATTTTGAAATATGACTTTCAGTGGACGAGTTTTATTTTCTAGCTTTTTTCCCAACCTATGAGTTGAATTAATTATGGGTTGTTCATTTGTGATCGAGTTGATGATATTTAAAGGAAGCTTTAAAAAACTGGAGGAAAAATGTTGCAATCTGTGTGTTTAAAAAAAAAAGACGTTTTCTTGTTCTATTATCTTAATTATGCAGACGGCCAAGTCATCTTCGCTGAGGAGGAAGATGATGTTTTGTATATGTTGCAAAAACTTCATGAAGAGTTCTTACCGTATTTACAAGAATAAAAGATGAGTTTTTCTCTTTCTTTTTTTCCTTCAAATATCTCAGTCGAAAAATACGGGGTTGTCTTGTGTTCGCAGATTAAGCATAGTCGGTTAGGATTTAAGTTTTTACATTGCCATTCCATGTTACGAAACTCGTAAATGTAATAATTAACTGCGATGACAGAAAAGATATCGTGCGTATGTAATTATATTCGAGTTCATATTGTCAGCAGCCACCGCGAATGTGTCAGGTATTTCAGACCGATATTTTTAAATGGGTCGCTAAAGAGAATATCAAACCGAATTGCATTTTATGAAATGAAACTAAACGTAACGTAACGTGAAAATGAATGCCGTTAGTTTGTTACCCGATGCTGATTCGACAAGGCCGCGCAGAATCTCTGTTCAACGCCAGCCGAATGCGAATCTGGTGTTTGGGAATTATCAAAAGATTATGAGAATAAACTTACAGCAATGGAAATGGACTATTGGCGAAGAAGCTGTGGACTGACATTGTTGGACAAAGTAAGAAACAAAGAAATTAAAAGAAAAGCAGAAGTGAGTTTCATTATTAATACTAAAGAAATTAAAAGGCTCAAATATTATGATCACTTAAACAGAATGAGTGAAGAATGATGGCCTCTAAAGCTCTGGAATTGTAAACCAACATCACACAGAAGACAAAGGTACGGAAGTACATGGAAGCAGGTGATGGCTAGAAGAACATTAACTGCAGAAGACTGCAGTGAGAGACTTAAATGGAAACTGGGATGCAAGAGGCGTCTAGTAATGTAAAATACCGTCAGTACTACTACTATATTAGGGAATACTTTACATGAACTATGACATTTTTCAATTGTTTTTTTAAATGCCTCTAATTTTTTCTTCAAAGTTTTCATATAAAAATAGTCCAAGTCTGATTTTTAGTAATATCTATGAATTTTTGGAAATATCCTGAGAGCTCATGCAAGTACCCCCAAACATTAAAATATCAGTTTCAAATTTGCTGAGCTGCAAGTTCAGCTAAATTGATTGATTGATCAATTTTGGAGAAATCCTTTGTATATTAAGGTGCTAGTGTTGTTGAGGTGTGTGTTTTAGGGGAAAAGCAACACTTTTTGTGTGTGAGGAATCTCAAAACATACATTTCCATCAAAATCTCAACCGTGATTTTTTACTTACAAAAACAATTGATTAAAAGAAATTTCTTTTTAATTTTTAATTTAGGCAGAAGTACAATCTTATGTCAAATGCTTGTGTGATGAGGGAGTCAGGGATGTGTAATATCTCTAAAGAATTTTTTGAGACCTTTATTATAGGATTTAATATTTTGTTAATATTTATATACACAATGTATTTGAAATAATATAAGTTTATTTTATTTATGTTAAAATTATTTCTATATTAAATTTTTTGCCTGTATATTAATTAGTGAAAGCAATTTCATTTTTTGTATTAAAAAATGAGTATGACACATTTATAGATCTAATAATATGATGTCAGTGAATAAACAAATTAACTGAAGTTACTACAAACATTTACATCATGTTTTGTCTCATGGTGATCTCAACTTCTTCAATTTTAGAATGTTCAATGTTTGTTACTGTGAACTTTTCAGTTAGTTAATTAATTTATGCATTTTATTTATTATAATGATTGCTTGCTGTAGAAAAAGTAAAATTTTTGAAATATTTTATGAAAAAATAACAGAAAAAGTGCAGGTGTTTTATAATAGTGATTTTTTTTAATTAATTCAAAAATTGATTGAATTTAATTATTGAAAAAATTGATCATTTGGTTTAAATTATCATTATTTAGTCAGAAGTTGTTTGGATTTCCTTGAATTAACTTCAGGACAGTCATTAAAAATTGGTGATAGGTTTGATAACCCAAAAAGTCTGAGGAATTTGTTACCAAACTTTGTTGCCATTCTCTAATTACTTTTTATATTTCCTAATTGGCTTTATATTTTTTATTGTATGTTTATTATTTTAAAAGTGTAAAACTTACGAGTTAAAAGAATTGACAAAATCTAATTCACATTTTTTTATAACACTAATGTATTGTTATCAGAGTACTATGTAATACTATAAAAGATACTATAGATATCAAAAATAGCATAATTAGAAATAAATTTTTACAGAGATAAATCTAGAAAGTGACATTGCTGATACAACTTGGGCTAATGCTTGTATTTTGTAGGACCAGACAACATTTGTTTGTGTGTGTATTGCGGAGTTCCTATCCCTTTATGAAACAGAACGATTAGTTCAAGAATTGACAAAGTGTGGTATTGACACTCACAACATAATTGTAAATCAATTATTATTTCCTGAGCCTGGAGCTAAACCATGTCGTATGTGTGCTTCAAGACATCGTGTACAAGAAAAATATCTAGATCAGGTAATGATTTTCTCCCAACCCAATCTCCCATTTTATTGCTTTGCATTTTAAAATGTATTACAATAAGTAATATTTAAGTACTAGTGATACAGATGTTTAGCAATATATTACAATCATTTCTGTATGTTTGTGTTGAAATATCTTTAGCTTTTGAGGTACTGTAAGACCATATACATTTCCATTTTCTGTACTTTCCATATCGACACAGGTACCCACATCCAATTTTTGAAGAACTAGTTCAAAATTCACTATATTGCTTCAATTGCATAACTGTTCTCTATATGAACACACTAAAATATGATTTCAATGTGATTATGGACAGGCCAGATTGTAAGAGAACACTGGAGTTCCTCTGTAGTGATTGTGCATGAGAAGAGTGTCAAATTTTTTTTGTAAACATCCGTTAAGTGTTGAAAAATGAAACTATTTGTAAAGATTCACAATGGTTCTAATAATAAAAAATTCTAAATAATGAAGCAGTAACTCCTTACCTAATCAAACATGGGGGGGGGGCATGTTGGTGTTCACTATTGACTACCCCATGAGTATGTGACTGTTAATAGTGGTTTATTCTAATAGTTTGATTCTTCTAATATAGATTTCCATGAAACATTGTGTAATGAGTTTTTTTAACTTTAATCCCTTGCTACCTATTTGTTGTAAAGAGAAAGTCTTGTAATGCTGCTTTGGAAATCAATGATTTTTCATTAGAGAGACTCTTATTGCAGAAATCAGGTAACATAAAAGTGGATAAGTCTTCCTACATGTAGTAAATTACTCCTTCTGTCATGTTGTGTTTTCAGAATACATGAATACGTGGCCTTGATACCAAAAAATCAATTGACCGTGAAACGACAGCCACTCCGACTGTGGTTTACGCCATTCATATGATTTTCTTCAAAATTGATATTCCCTAATCAAACTAAATGTACTTGAAGCCCCGTGTGTTTAAAGCAGATATTTTGATTTTTGGGGATACTTTACATGTAGCCTCAACATTTCCAAATTTTTTTCAAAAATGACTCCAAATTATTTGAATAAACTTTGTCCTCAGATAACATAAAAATTAATTAAGAAAAATATCTCTTAATATTTACAACGTTGATTTTTTGTTTGCAATTTTCAAAAAGTTCACCGAAAATGGGCCTAAAAGTAGGTCATGTCATATGTTCACTAAAATCTCTAAATTTTCAAAAATTGCAAAAGTTCAAAATTTTTTTTGGCGACTTCCTCCATTTTTGTTTCTTCATGAAAAGTATTGTTGAAAGATTGATCTTAAAATAAGGTTATGTACAATTTTTCTTGAAAATGAGTAGTTTTTCTGAAGCAGGCAATTTTTAAACAATTATATTTTCAAAAACAGCTTCACTTTTTTTTTCCTTGGATAGAGCAACAGATAGAAGACACTTAAAAAATGACATTGGATCCGGTGAACATTTTGAAAATTGCAAACAAAAAATCAACGTTGTAAATAATGATGATAGAGGTATTTTCCTTAATTAATTATGTTCCTTAAAATTAGATCTTAAAATAATTCAAGTGCAATTTTTAAAAAATTTAATTGTAAATATTCCTTTTTTTAAACATCCAGTTTTGTTGTGAATTTGGTAGTGTAGGGGTATCGTGAAAAACATGCTAATTCTAGAAGCTTAAGCTCAAATCCCAGCATGGAGAAAACATTTTGGCAGGTTGGAAACACTATATCAGTTTCGTGTAGATATTACAAAGGACATGAGAAAGTTTGTGCTCCATTAGTTTTTCTTTGTGAAAGAACTGGATTGTAATGATTGGTTGAAGACTTTGTTGCTTATATAGTTTTATTCAATGATCTTTGTTTCAGATTGCAGATTTATATGAAGATTTCCATGTGATAAAATTGCCTTTATTGGATCATGAAGTTAGAGGTGTTGAGCAGGTGAAAGAGTTTTCTCAACATTTAGTCAAAGCGTATTCCAAGACTCCAGAATCCTAATACCTTGTGTCTGAAGTATGAGGTATGAAATATACAATAGAAGAATTATGTGTAATTCTGGAAAAAGGAACTTTTGAATTGGTGGTACCATGATAGTGTGGGTCAACAAATAACAAAACAACAATTTGTTACCAATTGGATTGTATTCTTGCGAATGGTGGTTAATTTCAGTAATGTTTGTTATTGCCCGGACTGATTTTTGACATTGGTGAAGTTGAAATTCGCGTCTGAGGAATGGATTGTCCACTTTTCCTTGTATCATATTTAATAAAGAAACCTACTAATATAACTTATAATAAATAAATTTGTTGTGCAATTCAATATGAAAGTGCAGACAACTCGGTATGATTTTATTTAATTTCCAGGTTAGACTGAATACCTAAAATTAAACAAAATGTTTTTGCATATTTTTAAGCTGTACTTCATTTTTTCCTTAATGTACTGCATTGCAAGGTTCAGATAAATTGAGAGACATTTCAAAATGGCCTGGTGTCTTGCCAATCCTCCCTACCCACTTTCTTACTTGTAAAAATATCTGATAGTTATAAGAGAAAGTTTTCGGAGTGGTAGGCGGTGGTCCAGTTGGCATTGAAAGGCCAAACGTTTCGCCCACGACTACAGTAGACATCTTCAGTGAAGGCAGGATCACGGGTGCAGTATCCGGGTCGGCGGCTCGCTGGCGCTTGCCAGTCACTGACCCTGATACTATGCCTGCAACCATGCCGCCACTGATGACGTCCACCATAGTCGTGAACGGAAAGTTTGACCCGTCAATGCCAACTAGACCATGGCCTACCAGCCCAGAAACCTTCTCTTATATTTACTTCATCCGTGAAAGCCTACCATGCTATATCATCTAAAAATTAGTGGGAATTTTGTTATTTCTCTGCACTTATGGAAACTACTATTTACCTTTACTGTTTCATTTGGAAATGGTTACTTGGCAGTATGTATATGACAAAATAGACGTTGCTGTATGCATATCATGAAAATGCCATGGCTAGGATACTGCAAAGTAAACAAAACACTGTGGTGACATGAATCAACATGGCTGCCATCTCGTATACCATGAATGATCCTAAAAGTAGTGGATGAAAGTGTCTTTGGCGTACCCATTTCAAAGGACTCAGGTCCTATCATCTCCATGTCCATCAACATTTCTTTTATATGCCAAAATCTCACTTTCTATACTAGTTACATAGAACTATTTGCTTATTTTTGGTGCTAATGCATATCATAGACCTCATGTGTGTTGTTTTGCCTTGTAATAAACCACTAGATCCTGAATTAATAAGCATAATCAAATTATAAAATAAGTAAGCAAATAAGTGCAGAAAATTGACAAATAAGCACCAAAAAAATGAAAATGAAATAAATTATTTGTTCCATAGAAATTTTACGTTTTTCAATGCTGTACAGCAGGCTTGCACAATGCCGGCTCCTGCAAGTAGTGGGGTGTAGGCAGCTTGGGGAGAGGGGAGAAGTGGGAGTAGTGACCCATAGATTGAATGACTGGGCATCTAATGCAATGATCCATGCTGTAAAATGATTTACTTACTCATTTAAATGAGTAATCTACCGTATTTCTAGCTACAAAGGCCTTATTTCACTGTTTATGTTCTTGTGTGCACTGCTTTGTATCAACTTTTTCTTTAACTCAAAAATCGTATTTTAAATCGGTGGCCTCTTTTAAAAATTTATTATGTACTTTTAACTAATAAAAATTTACAATTTAATTATTGATTTTTCACCAAGAATGTTATGATCTCCAAATGATAGTAAACCGAAAGAAATTGAGAACAGTCTCTCGCAGCAAGATTGATATAAAAATGAAATACAGGCTATTCCAAGAAGGGTAATGTTTTGCATCACATATTTTTGTGACCATTTTCCCTCATTATGAAGCTGAATAAGAGATACCGGTGAGAAAACTTTTTTATGATATTTTACATGCAATCATGACATTATTATGACTCTTGTTAAATAGAACGCAAAGGGCTTAATCTTTTTAGACGATAATGAATAAATAGTATTCGTCAGAAATTAAAGGAGAAAGTAATCGTGATATTCTAAGAATCATTTTTTTAGCTTTGATAGAACAGTCTTTGTCAATTAAACATAAGTAATGAAAAAATAATTTATTATTGTCCTTATCAAACAAAAAAAAGCTTCAGTATTTGGTATTTAGCAGCACGCTAAATTTCCGATTGCATTGTAGAGCTCGAAACAAATAACATTATCAGCTCTACAGGCAATTGTAATACTGTTATCCAAATCAAATATGTATGTATAATTCATTTTAGGTTCACATTGTCATACATTGACAACAAACATTTCTAATATAAAAGGTAATAAAACTTGAACTGTATGTAATAGTTCATCTTTCTTGTAATTGCTCTTTCAATTTACGTGCTACGGTTCGTATTGCGCATTCTCTTTGGCGGTCCCCACTCCTAGAATGAGTCTTATCCCCATCCAACCACATGGCCCAGGTTTGCACTTAAGTTGCTCACATACGGCTTTTGAGGTCAGTGCAAAATGCTGTGCGGGCTTGCTGTACAGTGTTACAGCAGTTAAGGAAGGTCAATCTAAGATTTTCTTGTGAGAATCTGTTACGTCTGTTCAAAGAGTGATTTGTATAGTGAAAATGTTTTTTCAATGTTGCAAGATGTCGCAGGTGCATGTGAGAAGCATTACAGTTCTTCATTAGTGAATTCTTTTTAGAAATTTGATGCAATGCATTGGCCAGGATTTTCCAGTAATATCTTAACTGGTAAGAAATTTTAGCAACCTGCGATTTCCTGAAGTTGATATTACTGTAAACTGTCTCAAGTTTTTCAGAGGCATTCCTCAATTCGAGTACTATGCACTAATGATCATAATTAGCTTATATAATCGAAATACACATGAAATTCCTGAAGGCCATTTTTTAAAATGTTTTTTATTAATTTATATTGCTAAGTCTAATTTTTTATATTTTTTTGATTAGTGAAGTCTTTGCAGTCCTTGAGTTTGGGTGTGCTAAATTATTGTTTTTAAACTGAGTCCACCTTTAACCCATCATAAATCCATCTTTAGATTTGAGTTTTGTTGTTCTTAAAAACAGTATTACATATTAACATGTGTTAAAAAATAATCTAGGTTTTTGTCTCATATCTAACAAAAGATAATGAGACAAATTTAATAGAATCCTGAACTTCATTTATCTCAAAACATGGTTTTTGGATTCATATTAATTCATGAATTCATTCATATTAAGAGAACTTGGAACAATGCAAGAGGCCCAAATAACCCAAAACATCAGATTATTTTACAGCTTCATGAGTCTGGGATTCACCAACCACTGCACATGATGTACCCCTTTTTTCTTCTCCCCCCCCCTGCCCCCCAATTTATTCATATTCAAGCTTTGTTTTACACATTTAAATGGTTAAATTTTTATGAACTGTTGGAGGAAAAGGTAAATGAAACTGTGATGATGGTGTTTCTGAGTGAAACTTGTACTCTAAAAAACACCATTTTGTGTAAAATATAGTATTTTAATTCAATTCTATCCAGTAGCAAGCAAAATCATCCTAAAACAAGCATTTATAAGCACTATCAAACAAGGCTAAAATTATTTGTCAAAGTGTCATTTACAAAGGATAACCTTATTGCGTATCTTTAAAAGTATGGAAATGAATGGGCATTTTGCTTAGAAATCTGGGCTCTAATTGTCATGTATAAGCAAATGAGACTTTTTTCTTTATTCTAAAGTTTGTAATTCAGAGATTATTCATTTGTGAAAGAAAATAATTATTTAGAAACTGGCTTACCTTGAGGTACATTCTGCTCAGTACATTCCATACATAATGAAAGAATTTAAAATACTTTCATCAGTGTATTTCAAGAGCTATTGATAACTGTGTACATCCAAATTGAAGAGAAGAAATAATACCCAAATGAGTACAATATTGAAGTATCAGATGCACTGAATGTTATGCTATTACCAATACAATGCATAGAAATGATTAAGAAGAGATTTAATTTAGTGTTGTAGCATCAACTTCCCCCCCCCCCCCCCTACAAGTCCATTAAGTTAAATATTCCTTTTGCAGTGGTAATGAAACATTTAATTCCAACTTTTCTTTTTATTTGGGATAATTTTTACAGTTCCTATTTCTCACCCTGTTGATATTTTCCTACACGGAAATTCTGATGAATATAGTAATTGAACTTGTGAGAAGAGTATAGTCAGCATTCTTGTTTTTGTGTACAGAAATTTGTAGACATTAAACCATATTATATTGTGACAAGTTGAAGGCTTTTACAAACCTGATGTTATAGTTTACCCCGATTAAAATGTATATGAACAAGGAGACTTATACAAAATGAATGTGTAAAATTTTCCCAAATGGCATAAAATGCACTGAATTAAAATTTTTTCTACCTTACTATACAGTTGTGCAAATCGCTAATTAATAATATGCATCATACGAATTTCAAAAACATGTATTATGAATGATTTTCTCTTCCTATTGCAATCTTGCCAATTGGGAGGGGGGGAGGTAATCATGACAGGTGGTTTGGTTGTTGTGGCCTTTTGAATTTAGTGTTGTGCCTTTCCTCCCAACGTTAAAATTATTGATTCATTTTCTCAGAACTGGCAAAAAATCGTAAGTCAGTCATTTTAGCTTATGTAAGGAAATTTATTTTTGCATGTTTGTGTACCAGTGGCACCTAACACTTACTTATTATTTAGTTTACTAAATATTCTGAATGATTTAGAATCATTTTTATTTTACATACTTTTACATATTTGGGTAATTTCACAATTTTTTACGCACTTTACCTAAAACTACAAGTCTTACATATTTTGTTTCATTTATATATATTTACTGTACTTTGAAGCAGAAGATTTCAGATGCGAGTTTGCTATATAGGTTACTGGAATCATTTTCCTTTCAAAGCAAAGTATTGCTATCACACTTCTATGACCAACGGAGACCTACACCATGATTTGTCACACTTACCCCCCCCCTCCCCCCGCTTCTTGCAAACCATTCTCGGAATCAAACATGAACAGGGTGTTTGTGCAGCAGAAGTAATTTCACTTGCTTGCTCATGTTTCATAGAACCCTTGTGTAACTCGACCAAAAACTTAACATGTACGAGTATTTTTTTGTTATTTAAGGTTGCATCAACATATAGATCATTAGCGACCATTACAAATGATTGTCTTGCAGCAGTAAGGAACTTGAGGGAAGGAGTATGTTCTCTTTAACGTCCTCTCCCCCGCCCCTGCGGGGTCCATCACTGGCTACACGATTCTGCTGTTTACTTGAGCACCAGCTCCACGCTCATTGTATATACAACAAACAAATTGATATTTCGAATAAAACTTCTGCGGTGAAAACTAGAGTTCAATTACTTCTGAAGAGAGAGACCTTTCTTTCGTCCGCTCAGAATCCACGATAAAATCTGATTGACAACTTTCTTCTGCTTGAAAAAGCTCGAGGAAAGTCATTGTAAACACTGTAATGCATTTTTATTTTACATATTTTCTATTTTTACTGCGTAATTCAGAAAAAAAATTTTTTTTTTTTTTTTCCCCTCGCGAATAGGCCAACTTAGGACCACGCGTTCATACATCCTGCATTTACCGTGGCTCAGTATCATATATCGCGGTAGCAGGTGCATGTATCAATTGGGGGGGATCAGTATTTTTTACTGAATCCAATTTTTATCCCCCAGGGTTGTTAGCTCTGGGGGTATGAAAGATGAAATGATGATGATAATGAGGGGTGAAAGGACGACACACTCATACAAACACACACAAATACACCCATGCCCAAGGCGGAACTCGAACCCGCGATCTTCTGGTCAGAGACCACTCCGGCACTACTGCCTTAGCGATCTCGGCCATCTGATCGGCGTATATTTTTTTTATTACAATACATTCAGTTCTCTATTTATAAGAGTTATGGCCTGTGCAGATTACTCGTCGGTAGGTACAGACAGGTGTCGGCTAGAAACAAACAGAAAATTCCTAAAGGGTCCTCTGGTTCATAGTGGAAAGATAGGTGACGTATTGTGCATCATGTCGGACTTCAGCCAATGAGCTTCGGGCACCAGTTTGCGTCACAATATTAATGGGAATTTTTAATGCAGCCTGATACCAAAATTATCACCTTGTTACAAGTCATTGAAACAGATACATGAAGCATTTTTTAAAAATATTGCGTCTTTTATTTCAATTACACCTTCATCATGTTATTTTTCATTGAAAATTGTCACTATTTACCACTTTTAAAATGCTTCTCAGGGTTCGCTCATACTTTAAAAAAAAATTATTTTAGCCATCTGCACATTTCATTAGTAGGTAGGGGGTATTAGTTTGTTAAGTAACATTGATATTTATATTTTGAATTTTTCAATATTTCCTGAAATAATTTCTTTTTTAGTCATATAGTAAAACATTAACTAATTACTTAATTTTAAAAAGTTAAAGTTATTAGATGGAAATTGTTACAATAAATGGAATTTTTTGATAACTTTGTATTAAATCTGTAACTTTACGAAGAAAATATTTATAATTAATATGTAGTACATTCTAGAATCTATTTAAATTGGCGGAGTAGACTCTCGCCCATATGTCATCCGTGACAGTGTGTGCACGGCTTGAGATCAAGAACTTTTCTCGCCAATGCGTCCTCCTTCACTCACAACTTGCCCCCATCCTGTTGTTAGGTGCAGGCAGCTATGTCATTAATTCAGACATCAGTTACCTGAAATGTTAATAAACAACAGAAATAAAATGAATACAAATTGTTTTTACTGTGCTATAATTTATTTTCACTTCTTGCATTTACATGGGGGGTGTCACAAGCGGTACGTAATTATTTAGGGGATGTCAAGCGCGCATTACGGGTGCGTTTAAGGAGGAGACCAGGTATTCAAAATACTCTAAATTTTTGGACTGCCCCTCAACACTTCATTGCTCTCCATGGAATATGGCGGCCAGTGTCTGATCTGGCTTTCCAAACAAAGTGCCCTTATTATGATCACATGGTTCGTGACAAACTGATGCTGCCTAAAACAAGCAAAATTAGGGACGAAGAACTAGATCACCCATGTCATTCCATACTCTGGTCTTATGTTGGTTGATCAGTGGGAGCTCTCGATCATGACTCAATGATGTAGAACTAGCGCCTGTTCCCTCGTCCCCCAAAATA
The DNA here is from genome assembly GCA_038098605.1 of Gryllus longicercus. Taxonomy (NCBI): domain Eukaryota; kingdom Metazoa; phylum Arthropoda; class Insecta; order Orthoptera; family Gryllidae; genus Gryllus; species Gryllus longicercus. Next base: position 47,673 of record JAZDUA010001455.1, on the reverse strand, counting down.
CGTGGTAATATTGTGTGCAACACATCCCGTCTATGTGAAACCACTCTGGTTGAGGCTTGTGTCACATGTATCACAGCCATCAATATTTCTCTCTTTCATTATCCATCATCTCCTATTTTCTTTTCTTTAACTTTAACCTTTTTGAAAATGTCTTCACAATATTTTATTCTTCTAAACATTCCTTCCTGATAATAACAAGCAAACGTGAGAAATAGGCTTCATAAAATTGTTTTCGCCTATATGTGTGCCATATCTTGTAAAAATATTATTCCTCATATTTGTGTAAGTTGATTTTCAGTCTAAATTGAATTTAGGAAACCCCACATTTCCAAATTTGATTTTAATGTATGTAATGCAGTCAACATTGTAATGATAATACTATTTCAGGAATGATAACTGGAAGCTTTACTGTAATAGAACTGCTAAAGTTTAAAAGTTAAAATGTCAGTGACAAGTTAATCTTCATTTAACTCAAGAATAAAACACCTCTAGTTACGAATTACTCTTATAGATTTTTTTATTTCTATTTCATCCATTTTATTGTACATGCTTTCAGTCTATTATTTGCATTGTATTGTTCAGTTTGGTTTATCCACTACTCAAATATTGAAGTTATCACTTCATTAAATCATCATAATGTACATAATATTACATTTGAATAAATAAAAATAAAACATGTTATTTCACTATTATTTCAGCTTACAATTTGTGTGAATGATGTGCTTAGTTTTATTGATGGTACAGGAATACTTTTGTTTTGATCAGAGTATTTTTAAAATGATAATTTTGTAGTTATTAAATCACATTTTTATACCGTTTTTACCTTTTAATACCAAAATAAACTAACCATGATGTAATAAACAATCGATTAAATTTTGAAAACATTTTCTGCTATAAGGTAGGTGAAATGTGGCAAAAAGATAATATAACCTACTTTGTTTCGTAAATGATCTAATGTGATTGTTGATAATAAATCTGGAGCTGTATCCTTCTATTTAAGACACTAAAAGCTCAGTTCTTTAGAAATTATTAAAATAACATAATTGGAAGTATAGTCAGTAATGTTTTCAATAATTTGAAATCATGAAAGACATTCAATACACAATTTTTATTTATTCACAATTACATTTCTATATAAGATTGACACGCAAATTTTACATAATTTTCACAAATAAATATGGCATATTCGGTGTGAAAGATTGTATATTTCCTTCTTCACTTTACGGCAAAAGTATTTAATAGCACCCACACTGTAACAATATAAATATTAATGTACAAACACAACTATCGTCAAAAAAATATTTTATTTTTAAGGTCGCATCAACTACTAAGTCATTACCGACCACCTTTGCGTGTAACGGTATGGTAACTGATGATAGGGGTTTGAACGGACGAACACAATACAACCATGCCCGAGGCGGGACTCGAACTCGCGATCCTCGGTCCGAGATCGCTAAGGCAGTAGTGCCCTCCGGACCGGAAAATATATTGTTAACATCATTATTTAAGAATATAAAGATTAAATTAGAAGCAGATTGTCAAACATTCTGTCACAAACTCACCAAGTTAATCAAGAGATGTTATGAAACACAGTCACATGATATAATATTCAAGGGCTGTAGGGATTTTCTGCATAACTAGTTGATGGCATGCCCTTGGGATCCATGATTGTTAGATGTTTCTACTTAACTCATTTCTTCGTTTTGCTGCACGATTTGTTTTCTGAAAATTGCGATCTGCTGCTCTTTTTTTCATGTTTGCCATCTGCATATATGGCAATGCATCTCGACTTTCATCTTACGCATTTTACACAAATTATCCTCGCTAACTTGTCTCAAAGACCTAAGATCATGGCGGTCCGTTGCAAGTCCCTCTCCATGTGTTGGAGGACACGAATCATTACTTTATGGTCCGCTAGGTATTTATTAAATCTGTTTAGAATGCTTTCAACACCATAAAAAGAATATTGGGGTTTTTCGTCGTCCGTGTCCTTAAATTTTGAATGTTATCGGAAAACGTTAATTGGCTGCGATATAATGGCTTGTAAAACAAAGTAAAATGTATTTTGTTTCTATGAGCGCCAATTGTTGAAGTTTTAGACCGTGGAGACACTGTCGTCAGATGGTCTTAATCATTTCCCACTAGATAGTGGTGCGAAAACTACCAAAATGTCAAAAAACAAATTAAAACTAGTGGTAGTACGTCAACAGCACGTACTTTCTCGCGATATTGTTAATGGTTACGTAATATTAAATGTTGTGTCTGACACTTTAACGACCATTTGCAAAATTCTCAAAAAATTCGAAGCGCGTAACATACTTTAATTTTTTTAACCAAACATTTAAACAAAAACAGCTTTTTGCTATTGAATTCAGTGTATTCACGACGTGCGATGTGTATTTTAGTCGTAAATAAATTATTAGTTTATATTAATGCAAACCAACGGCTACCATCATTAGAGCCTTCTGATATCAGTGCAACTTAAAATAGAGTTAATGATTACATTATATTAAAAGTAATATTTCTTTTCAAGATTCGAATGACAGGCTCCAAGCACTTTTCACCTTTCCTTATATTAACATCAGAAATACAAAATTTAAATCCACTACTTACATCTAGAAACGCCGCCAGACAATGGGAATATTCTGTGAACTTCACGCCGTATCGCGACGTTCCTAGTGTTATGTTGCAACTTCATAATCAGAGTAGTCAGAAAGCTGTAAAGTGAATCTCAAATTCTCGTACTTTAAATAAAAGTTTGTACAAAAATATTTTCATTGGTATAGTATATAATCATTTAAACGATAATTAAATTAAGAAAATTAAAATGAAAGTCGGCAACATCGCGTGCGTATTCATTAAGATAAATCTTAAAAATTAAATGATCTCTAGGCCCTGAATGAAAGGTTCAAATTAATAAATATTTAAAATTATCACCTGGATATTACTTTGCTCTTCGATTGCCAGAATTCATGTTCTTCCACGCAATATTTGTAACGTTTACTTAATATGCATTTACATTTCAATTAATATAGAAATAAATTTTTCGCACCTAATGTTCTACGATTTGTAATATCAAGTTAATTAAATTAAATTAAATAATGACGAGCGATTTTCAGAATATCCAACTTCCTTTGCCTCTCAAATTACTTTTACAGACGGACACCCCTTTTCCAATTCTTTTCCAATTTACGCAAAAAAAAATCAATTTTGAAAAACCGTACATGACCTTATTTGTAGATCTGCTTTTGATGAACGCATTTCATTAAAAAAAAACGTCCCTTAGTTCTAGGAAGACGCCGAAAAAAATTTGAATTTCTTAAATTTTCGAAAAATCTGGGTTTTTAACCAACAGCATTCTCTTACATGTCCTTCAGGCTATCCACCCCCCAAATTTCATCATAAACGACAGAGCTGTTTTTTGAGAAAAAAATTCTTTAAATAAAATTAAAATGCCTACATCTCACGCAAAATTACGCAAAAAATACTCAAAATTTCGAAAAAATGTACAAGACCTTATTTCAAAATGTATCTTCATGGAACATTTTATTAAAAGAAAAATCTATATCTTATATATTTTAGTAGTAGAAAGATTTTAGTAGTATTTTTTTGTTTAAATTTTTGCATTTTTTGAAAAATCAGAATTTTCATCAAAAATTAGACCTTCATCGTTCTTTTAAACGTCCATTTCACTATCCAACAGCAAAATTTAATCAAAAACGATGGAGACATTTTTTTGAAAATGTCCCAGGAGCTTCATGTAAAGTACCTCCAAAACTTAAATATCGGTTTCGAATTCAAAGGCAAATTATCGGCCAATTTCTCTTTTGTCGGTTTTTTCCAAAAATATTAAGAGAGATTGTTTTACGTACGAATGGAAACTTTTCTTAACACGACGCGTTTTCATATTGCCAACATGGGTTTCGAAAATCAAAATCTACGGAAACAGCCATATTTTCTTTTCTTAAAGATGTCGCCTCATTCATGGATCAAAACGAAGCGCCTCTGGGCATATTTTTAGATCTTTCAAAAGCTTTCGACGTCATTGATCATAACATTTAACTTTCAAAATTACCTTTGTATAGAATTCGTGGTATTGCTCTAAATTGGTCATGCTCGTACCTTAAACAAAGATCTTAGAGAGTACAAATACCTTACTGGAATAATGGAACATTATGTACACAACTTTCTGATTCTTTGCCAATTGTATGTGGAGTCCCGAAGGGATCCATTTTAGGCCCTATTCTCTTCCTACTATACGTAAACGATATGCCCTCGACGATTAGAAACGGAAGAAGTTCTCTTTGCGGATGACGAATATGCTTTGCAATAAAGACACCGTAAATAGTACAATATCAGACATTTCAAATTGGTACCGTAATAACAAATCAATAGTAAATGAAAAGAAAAATGTTTCAATGCAGTTTTCCCTTTCAAATAAACAGCTCTGCACTCCATTGAAAATGAACGGTGTGGCATTGACTGACGTTCAGGTGACAAAATTGTTAGGTCTTTCAATTCAATCAAACCTTAAATGGAACATCCATATAAATGAATTGAACACTAAATTAAGTTCTTTATGCTACGCTTTCAGAATTCTTTCAAATTCAGTCAGCCTTCATACTGCCCATTGTTTATATTTCACGAATGTTTATTCCCGCCTGAGATATGGCATATGTGACGAAGTGAAATGAGAATAAATTCAAATAACAAAAATAAAAATATATTGAAAAGTTACAGACTAGTTACAATAAATTGCTAAATTTAAACACTCCGGCAAACTTTTCCTTCCAGTACCCTGCTTTACCGCAGAAAAAAAGCCACGCGTGATGCGAGCTGTCGGACTTCCGTCCCGTGACAATTACCGTCACATGGCCTGATGCCAAAATTTAAACCGGTCGCCGTCTGGCGGACCGCGTGCATGAAGCACCCGAGATCGTCTGGCCCTTACACTACGGACATCTCGCCCCCACTCTTACGCTCCCTGTACCTACACGTACTAGGCTCTCTGATGTAAACTGAATGAGAACGCGGGCGCAGATGGCGCCGCGTTAAATAGTTGAGGGCTACACCCCACCTCACAATTTCCCTAGATAGGCTCGTCTGCCGTCGGCAAGCGAGGGCTCGCTAGCCAGCATCTTAGGAGGGGGATACACCCCCACCACACAAGATTCCCAGGTAGGCTCGCCTGCCGTCGGCGAGCGAGGCTCGCTAGCCTGCTTCCAAGGAGTTTACAGCCTAAGGTTATTTTTGGCTCTGCCACGCTGTCTGCGTCAACTGCCAGAGCGCAAAATTCCGGAAGTTCAGGCTCAACCCCTTCCTCCCCCGCAGCGCACTTTCACCGACCTAACGGTTCTGGCCCTCGTGTTAACGACGCCACACATACTATTCTGGGGAATTATATCTTATAGCTCCCTGACTTTAGATTACAAAAACGAATTGTACGAATAATAAGCAAATCCCGCCCACGTGATTCTTGTAAGCCTCTATTAATTAGGTATCTTACCATTACCTTGCCTCTTCATATATGGATCAGTGTTTCTTTTTGTCAAAAATTACTTAAGGGCGGGAATATATTTTCAGCAAACGTTGAGGTCTATAACTACAACACTCGACGTAATAATCATATTCATCAGGTGACAGTATCAACAGCGCACTACAAAGAATTCGCATACAATACATTTACGGTATTTGCACCTTGCCAGATGACATTAAACTATTAAATCCGATACAAAAGTTTAAGTTCCATGTAAAATATTTTCTGCTGTACAACTGTTTCTATACAATTAGAGACTATACCGAGCATCCAAAAGGAAAGTAATATTAATTTTAATAACGACATTTAGTGTATTATTTACCATTTGGATTGTATACTTATTAAGAACCTGTAACAAGTATTGTACTTCAGCTTCTGGGTCAATGAACCCCATCTCGATCAGTTTTTCGTCCAGTTTCCCTGATCCTTGAGCAAATGCCGAGATGGCCGCTTGTCTTGCTTCTGGACATAAATGTAACTTCAAATTAACTTCTCCCCATAGTACGTCACCGTGTTTTTATATATATATATATATATATATATATATATATATATATATATAAAACAAACTGAAGAGCCAAAAAACTGATACACCTGCCTAATATCGTGTAGGGACCCTGCGAGCACGCAGAAGTGCCGCAACACGACGTGGCATGGACTCGACTAATGTCTGAAGTAGTGCTGGAGGCAATTTACACCATGAATCCTGCAGAGCTGTCCATAAGCTCGTAAGAGTACGAGATGGTGGAGACCTCTTCTGAACAGCACGTTGAAAGGCTTCCCAGATATGCTCAATAATGTTAATGTCTGGGGATTTTGGTGGCCAGTAGAAGTGTTTAAATTCAGAAGAGTGTACCTGTAGCTGGAATTGCGTATGTCCGTCGGGATGCACAATGGACATGAATGGGTGCAGATGATCAGACAGGATGCGTGCGTACGTGTCACCTATCAGAGTCGTATATAGAAGTATCAGGGGATCCATATCACTCCAACTGCACACTCCCCTTACCATCACAGAGCCTCCACCAGCTTGAACAGTTCCCCGATGACATGCAAGATCCATGGTTTCATTCGCCATAAACGTACACAACCATCCGCTCGAAACAATGTGAAACGAGACTCGTCAGACCAGGCAACGTGTTTCCAGTCATCAACAGACCAATGTCGGTGTTGACGGGCTCAGGCGAGGCGTAAAGCTTTGTGTCGTGCATTCATCAAGGGTAGACGAGTGGGCCTTCGGGTCCCAAATCCCATATCGATAATGTGTCGGTGAATGGTTCGACGTTGACACTTGTTGACGGCACAGCATTGAAATCTGCAGCAATTTGCGGAAGGGTTGCACTGTTCTGTCACGTGTAATGATTTTCGTTAGTCATCGGTCTCGTTCTTGCACGGTCTTTTACGTCCGCAGCGATGCCGGAGGTTTGATGTTTTACCGGATTTTCGATATTCACGGCACACTCGTGAAATGGTCGTATGGAAAAATCCAAAATTCATGGCGACCTCGGAAATGCTATGCCCCATCTCTCTTGCGCCGAATATAACACCACGTTCACACTCACTTAAATCGTGATAATCTGTCATTGTAGCTGATCTCAAGTAACCGATCTCTGGTTGTTTTTATATACAGTCGTTGCCGCTTAGTTGGCTACTCTCTCTGTATGTATGTATGTATATATATATATATATATATATATATATATATATATATATATATATATATACATACATACAGAGAGAGAGAGAGTATATAGTCTAGCTTAACTCACAACCCATGTCTGAGAGCACGTGTTCTTGTTTTGGCAATTCAGCAACCGCGTGTTTTGCCACCTTTAGGATAGCCGTGCCTCGCGCGTTGAGACAGCAGAGAAGGCGACCGACAGTTCATAAACTGCAGAAACTTTCCTGTTTCTGTGTTTTCCCATTCAAGAACTTAGGCGGACAGGTACGCGACTCACCCGCCGGAAACTTTTTGCGCTACACGGAGTGGATGGGAAGGAGTGAGCAGAGACATGAGCAAGACACAAAACGTCTCTTTAGGCGGTTTTGTCCAGTATGCTTAAGAAACAAAATTGTTATACTGAAGATGTGGAGGAAAGGTATGACTCTGTGTTTATCAGTTTATTAACACAAACCTAATTATTATTTAATATAAGTCGGCTCAGAAAGATATCTGATGAAACATTACCGCCAGGCTCTTCATTATTTATAACAATAATGTTTTATTATTATTGAACCTGATTATTAAGCAAATACGAAAGCCTTAAAAAATGATTTAAACTACCAATAAAACATAAGTCAGCTCTAAATTAATAATTATTGAAAATTATTAATAAAAATAATAAAATACAATTTTCTAAAAACGACAAAAAACTGATCATCGAGTAAATGCTTCAAGTGACCACCATTTACCGAGAGACAGGCGTTTCCTCTTTTCAGTGTAGTGGCTCAGTACGCTGAAGACTAACAAGGATAGAATAAGCGCTTTCGTTTTCTTCCAACTAAAATTAGTCACATTCTCTCACTCCGAAATCTGAGGGCACGCGGTCATGTATTGCTAAAAGTGAAAAGGGATGTCAAAGGTATTTCATGCGTTGCCAAATTGCCAGAGATGGTGACCAGAGGTGGTGTTTCCAGATATTGGTGGGAAGGGTGATTTGTCAGGCGCTCCGCTGCGACCCCGTCCGGAACGTTTTCGCGACGCTTGTCACCGATACCGGGGAAGTACAAAGTTATAATTCATTATTAGCCGGGAAGCCCCTATAGAGACGTGGCCTACTTTGTAGTCGACAACGGATACGTTCCGAATGACAGAGAAAAACAGCACGGAGGGACGGAGAGAAAGAATGGAAAATTTCCAAGAACTGCCGGAGCTTATTGGCCGAAATTTAAGTAAGACGCCATAACCTTTGGCCAATAGTGACTAGACCGTCAAAGGGAAGAAAGGGATTTGAAACATACGATGAAGAGAGGGTGGGGGAATGGAAATCAACCTCGCACTGACGGAGGTACAAATCGAGAGGACTTGGCAAGAGGCATTCTCGGAGAGAGAAGGGCGCACCTCTGGGCATAGAGGCGCGCACTCACTTGAAGTTCCTTGAGGAGAGGAAGTGCAAAGGCACTTACGGGGGGATTTGCGAATCTTTGCCACTGCTTGAGAACGTTCCACTACAGATGTATTCGCCGCAAAATTCACATTCTCTGAAATTTCATCGAGAGGAATCGCAGACATAGCGGGAAACAATTTTGTGTGCTCCGCACCTGTGATCGAGAGCCGATCCTCGCTGACGTCACCGCCCCGCGTGGTCACTGCCCGCGCAGACGCCGCCAGCCGCCGCTAACGCCCCTCTGGTGAGGGCGCCCGCACAACCGCATTCCTGGGAAGGCCATCCCGGCCATCTATAAGCTCCGCCGCGCCCCGCACGGGCCCACTGCAGCACATCTGCCACGGAAGGTACCCCAGGCAACGTAATCAGAGCCAAAAAACCCTTAAAGACAATTTTCAACGCGGTGAGGCACAGAAAAGCCCTCACTAGGACAAACTTGTAATCTTAGTTATAGGATCATTTTTATGTGTCACTTCTTTAGTTGTAATTTCTTTCTAATTTTTCATTTATTCACAATCTTTCTTGTTTCTCAGTGTAACTTCCCTGATACAGTGGACCAGGAATAAATGTTGTTTTTTCTTTTACCAGTGACCAGATTGTTTTTTTATGTGCAATTCAATTAATCTATCTTGTAATTCCTTCCATCACCTAGTGTTAAGATAGGAAAGGGTAGGAGACACCGACTGAACTAGGACCGAGCCGCTAACGCGCATTTCCGACGATCCCACGTCGCCGGGACTGCGTGGGGGCGTAACAATATATATATATATATATATATATATATATATATATATATATATATATATATATATATATATATTGTGGCGTTATGGGATTGTGCAACTCCATAACACCACCGTCTCGTCTGTATGAACACCCACAGGCAGCGAGGATAGAAGGCGCAGAAATCGGAGGTGCCTAAACGCGCAGCCTGGTATCCGTTGCCCGTACTAATCAAAGGCGAACTAGCAAGCAACGTTTTTCCTTGTGAAGGGTTGAGAAAGGAGAAGCAGCCCCCACCACTGAGAATTTCCCCAGGCGTCGCACCATGAATACGCAAACCCCCAAGCGGAAGCTCTCTTTTGATTGTCGCCGTTCGTCGGGTAAGCAGCATTTTGATCACCGCTCGTTAACGTCAGCTTAGATATTGTTTGCCGCCGCAACGACTGCTAGGTAGGAGTTTTCGGCGTCGAACAGACGTCCTAGTTAGTCGTCGCGAGATAGTGAAGATTTAGTAAAGTGTTTCTTCAATTAACATCACGGGAAGTAAAAAGTTACCCGTTGTGAGAAAAGCATTGAAAGTTCTTGCTTAACGAAGTAGAAGTAGCGAGGAACGTGCACGAGTATTCAGGGAAGTGCAAGGGACATTTTCACAACGTGGGCGTAGTCAGAGGCGCCGGTAGCAGCCGAGGGAGAAGAAGAGGCCGACTAGGAAGAACGGAAGAGGACGCAAGAAGACAGCGTAGACGGCAGAGGCGAATCCCGTCTTGTACGACGCAGAAGCTGGGACCGAGCGACGTCGGTGCAGAGGCCAGCGCGTGACCATCAAGGCCAGAAAACGGGAGTTCTTGAGGTAACACTTAGACTGCGGAAAGTAGGTCAAGTTCACGTCGGCAGGGAAAAAGACTAGTATAGGAAAGTGTAGGAAATTGAGGACACGGGTGGCAACAAATTGTAGCATTGTAGGAGGAGACTTTTGATGTGCTATTGCCTGCCTAAAACATTCTATTTGGAACATTTATTATTCTGCTATTTTCAGACACAGTCAAGTTGTAAATGAGAGTAGTGCGCTCGCACACATTTTGTTCTTTGCATGTAATATTTTTTTAAGCAAGAGATTGTAAACTGAATTTGGTTTCATGTGCAATGTAATTAGGATAGCATAAATTTAGATATAATTAATTTTCCAAGGGAATTCCCAGTGTAGGTTAGAGTAATTATTTCAGAGAATCAATTTTGGAGTAAATTATGTGTTCATTCATTTAATGTGCTGTAAAGGATTCTATTTGTTTTTGATTTTTCTTTGTAAAAGTGTGATTATATTCTTGATTTTTTTGTCATTAACTTATGACACAAAGTTTATGGGTAAATTATACGCTCGTTTATGTGCAATTTGTGTGATTTTATTGTGTCAAGGGTTCAAACCTTTCTCGCACCTTGAAGATCCTGCTCCCTAGATTTTAAGCTCGCTTCACGAGCACGAGTCAACCCCCTCCACGGTTCATGCTGCTGTTGCGAAGGTGGCAGTTGTATTGAAAGGTGGGTTGGTTAGAATATATATATATATATATATATATATATATATATATATATATATATATATATTCCTAAGGTACCGGAACGCCGTTCTGTCGCGTTCCACCAGAAATCAACCACACACACACACACAGATATATATATTGAGGTAGCATTGTAGTAATACGAATGACTGTCAGCTGCATCTTCCGCCATGATGTACAGGAGGAAAAGCAAATCTATCCCTAATCCCTAATAATTTTATTTGTAATGATGCAACGTTTACACAAAATCCAATATGTCCACAGCGTTCTGGCAAGCAATAAAGAACATGTCCGTGTAACCAATAAGTTGCCAAGATTCACGATCACGGGGCTGCTCAATCCGTCTGTGAAGTCTTCACAACAGCGTCCTATTTTATTTTTTAGAAGATTGGAATCTCTATCTCTAGGACACAAGTGTGTGCATGAACGTACAGGACATCAGGAATGTGAAGCGAATCATTATTCAGAAAAAATGAAAGGGGAGGAGATTCATACAGCCAAAGATATCCCACAGCAATATTTTAGATTCGTTGAAATTTCTGCTTTGACCCATTAGAAACGTGATTTTATTAACAAATGTAGTATAATTTAGCCTGCAGGGGTGTCAATTGAAAGGGGTATTTCATTGGCAAATGTAGAAGGTTGATTGTAGGTAAATGTAGGTAGGAATTGATTGAACTTTTAGGACGTAAATGGAGATAATTCTTCAGATACTCCTGACCTGGAATGGTATTGTTCCTTTGTTCTTGATAAACCAATAGCTGAAAATCAAAGGGATAGCCAAGAAATGAAAGAATTGTGATTCTTCAGAAGATGATTGTGACTGTCACACATAGATATTAATTTCTTCTTAGTTCTTTGTAATTTCTTTAGATGCTAAAAAATGGTTAACTTCTCTACACAAATTGTAGTAGTAGTTTTGTCTGTTTGGAAAAATAAAATATTTGCGTACAAACTGCAATAAAATAATTTATCCAAATCCAATGTGATGATAAAAGTGGCCATATTTTATGTAAAAGCAGACATGTCTGCAGATACTTTGGACAAAAGCAAACATGTCCAACATTAAACCTCCAATATCGTCATAATTATAAATAACGTATTTGATAGCAGTACACGCAGACTATTGTAACAAAACAGGTAAACAGTACAGCATATTACATCGTTTGAAAAGGTGATAACTCTTCAACAATCAGATTTTCGCTATTTCTTAAAAAATCTGATTTAATGGACATGTTATTTGCATTAAACAGAGTTGTGAATATAATTTTATATCTACGCGTTTTCTACACGTAATCTATATGTAGTCTACATGGCTTTTTACGTGTAGACAAAGTAATATGTGTAGACTATTTATTTTTCCACATTATATAAACCAAAAAAAGTTTATAATAAGTTGTAATAGTAGAAGCATGTTGAAATGTAATATTAGAAATTTTATTTTCGATTCAATACGTCAAACAAAATATACCATTCGTGATGAAGAAATGACAACACAACCTTCACAACCATCTCATGAAACCAGTAGGAATTTGGTTCAACTTGCATATCAAACCACTCTGTGTCCGGCTCTTTCCCTGTAAGTGCAGTGTCACCAACCCGGTGCGTAGAAATATTGTGCAGATCCCTGATCACGACGCCAACTTCTTCGCCCCCGCAAGAGAGACGGACCTGATAAGTATTTCACCGGGAGGAAGGCCATTAAAGTCATGATTGTCACACGCCCCATAAATGTTTTTGAAGCAAAACAATGTTTACTTGAAATTTAAAAAATGTTTATTCATATGGGTAGAACTCATTTGCATGTATCCAATCAATATGTAGTATTAATTTGGATAAATTGAGTATAATAATTATGTGCTAAGATGGCAAAATGATATAAATCACTTTTTCATGACGAGACACAAAATGACATAAGTCACTCCTGTTTGTTAGTGTTAAGAAGTGGGGAAAATATGCATTTCTCATGTAGTTTATGAAGAAACAATGGTGGCAAATTGCAATAAGACTAACAACAGTGTAATATTTTCTTACATTTTGATGTTTAAATTGCTGTCATGGAAAATTTTAAAAAGTGACATCATATTTTGCCATTTTAGCACAAAATTATACCCAATTTATTAATATTTAATTATTAATTAAATGTTGGCTTTGGGGGCGGAGCCTGGCCCTCGTAGATTCGGCCGTGCCCCACAACAGTGATAGATTACCATTGTCTACATACATTACCTTTGTCTACGCAGTGTACGTTGTTTACGTGTAGACGTATACTTTGGTTCTTCACACGTAGACGCACATCACTGGCATACATTCTCCACATTTGCTCAACCAGCTGTGATCAATAGTAGATTGAGGCACGGGCACTGTGGGCACTGGCCCCTGGGCGGTAAATTTTCTTTAATCCAAAATTGTTTTTAATGTGAAAAAGTATTTATTGACAGGAATTACAATTGCTCGTTTTTATTGTACAAGGGCAGTGGTGCGCGGACAGCTGGCCAACGAAGAAAGATATCAAGAAAGATATTATAACAAAATTATGGAAATTCAATTTTTTAATACTACAGCTTTCAGCATGTCAAAACGCACGTTTTTGTTTCAGAAACACGTTTTTTTAATTACAGTAATTGAAGGAAATGATAAAGACTAAATATTTTATCGAATGCATTTTCATAGCTCTTTTTTTCCTTCAATTCGTCATATCTCAGTTAAGAATGACTTGACTTTTTGGTTGCCCAAAAATATTTTAGCTATACATGACCACGATTCAACTCAACTGATCAAAAATGCACATTTTTACTAATTAAATAAATTAATTAACAATCAATTATCCGTATCCGTATTTCTATTTCGGTTTTTATAACGTGGTGCGTAAAGGCCCGCTTCACGATAGAATATGTTACGGAGGGCTCATGCGCATCGTATCCGACTACAGCCAATGACCTGCAGACACCACTTCGCGTCACAATATTAGCGGAATTATAAATGCAGCTAGATACCAAAATGATCACCTCGTTACAAGTCATTGAAACGATTTATGAAGGATTTCTTTTAAAAATTACCTTCATCGTGTTATTATTGGTTGGTTACCGTTGAAAATTGACACTTATCATCTCGTATCAAAATGTTTCTCAACACTTCTCGCTCTCCATGCAACTCCAGCGTTTGGCCTGGCTTTTCAAACGAAGTGCTCATGCTGTGGTCTCGTGGTTCATGACGCAAACTGGTGTTACGCAGAACGACCAAAAATTGGTGCGCAGGAGGAACTCTATCATGTACTTCCACCATTGAATACGTCACGGCATTTCGCGTCTTTCACCGACATCAATCGGCACGGCCGAGAAAGACGCGAAATGCCGTTACATATTCCAATGTGAAAACAGGCCTTGGCGCGCCAAGTCATAAAAACCGAAGTATACGCATTCATATTTTCATCTTAACATTGAATGTTACGAAGCTTGAGATACGAAAAACTTCCAGTGAGAAAATGTTTCATCAAGGTATACAGAACATTTTGAAAAATATATATTCCAAAATATTAAAAGTTATAGAACTTATAAACATTTATTTAGACCGCGCAACCCAGCGCTGCAATCAATTGTCGACTCAAGCCTTCCGGAAGTTTGTAAACAAATTCCGATCGATTTGTCATCTCAAGCTATTGTGCACAGTCAGTTTTGTTAATTATTAACATTGTCTCTATCTTTGGATAATTGGCTTTAAATTAATCAAGATTTACTTAATTAGAAGATGAAATGAAGTATATAAAAATGAAATGAAGACTGGTGAAAACTTGACATAAATTTAACCGTTTTATTTAATTGTTCTGAATGGGCAACAATGAGAGAAAAACTAATCAAGTTGAGCGGTGCTGCATACCGTAAAAAATCTCTCGATAAACAGCGAAAAGAGAAATATGTTTTGTTAAACACTCCAAAAATGTCACGTATTTTATTAAATCAAATCGCAATCAAAACATGGAACCAGATCTTAACGAACAAGAGACAAAATTCGTTGCAGATGTCGATACAGATTGTTTGATGTTTTTATCTACGGCTAGAAAAACTAGTGGTTCTACAAATTCGCTTCCTCGCATACAAAACACTTTCTCGCATTATTTGTAACTGCGCGCATTATTTTCTGCACATCATACAGACAAGCGAGGATAATTTTGGGCCCGCAAGACCCGCAATTCGGTCGGGCCCAGGTAAAAGAGGGACTGTTTATAGGCTGAAGGTTTTGGGATTGTATTAATGACATGATACTTTCGCCGATACTTTGCGATAGATGATATAATAAAAGATTAAAAACAGCATCTTCCAGAAGACCGATTTTTTTCGAAATGACTATGATAGTTTAGAAGGCACATCGGGAAATAAAATGTTACACGTCCAAGCACACTTCGCCGAGAAAATATTTAAAATTTGAGCCACAATAAATACTTCCAAAATTTTACATCATATTTTTCTTTTCCAGCATACGTACGTACGCACGTACGGAGTATAGGGAAAGTTCTGTAATACTGCAGAAATCGATTTCGAGATTTCCACGAAAATACGCGGATCCCCAGATACTGAAAAAGTGTTTTTTTTTAATGTCTGTCCGTCCGTCCGATAGAGACTTTTCCTTCTAATGAAATTTGTTGTCCATAATTATTTCTTTTATTAAGGTCATGTACATTTTTTTTGAAAATTTTAGTACTTTTCGCGCAAAATTGCGAGCAATATGTGCAATTTAAAAAAAATTACAAAAACAAGACTTTCTCAAAAAGGCTCCATTTTTTTCTGTAAACTTTTGGTAGGGATAGTGTTCAATTCACCATATAAGAATATTGAAAATTATATATTAAGTCACTTTTCTGTTTATTAATAATAAAGTATAATTCATTATTTAAATATCAACGTATACTTTAGATTAAAATAATATGATTACTGCTTGGCACAACGCATCCTCAATGCAGAAACGAAGCCTTTCTTTGCGTAAATTTACAGTTTTTTAATACTTCGAGATAAATTTAAAAGTTGACATTTTTACTGAAGGTTGGTATAACAGCGATCTAGCATGTGTGCAATTTTCAGATTTTTATCTTGTCCATCAACAGCGATATTCCAGTTGAAAATGTGGAAGAAATCCAAAATTCCAATTTTTAAGAGAATGTGGTTTTCAGGTGGTACTTTATTTACCAATGATATTTTACAAAAGGTAACTATAATGTTATGTGTAAAATCACAGAAAAAATTAAGGCTGTGATTCTATTCCTTCTTTGAGAAATTACTCTCTGAAAATCGAATTTCGTTCATTGGCTTTCCATAGATTTGGTTGCAAAATATTTCCCAAATAAAAACATAGAGAGTATGTAACAATAATTTCGATTTGTAGGCCAGAGTATATTGAATCTAATGCTTGTTATTCTAGAATGCTAGAACAAACAAGATCTGAGTATTTTAGAAAAGGGTAAATGTTTACAAACGCGATAAATGGCGCACGGCGTGAAACAAAAATGTCCGCCATTTGTACACCAGGTACAATAAAAAATTAAAGATGTTTTTGAACACCCAAAACATAAGTCAATTTAGGTAGAAAATGTGTTTTTTTTACTTTCTTGCACTTGCTAATGTAAGATGAAAAAGTATTTAAATTTTCGAGATGGTCGTGCGACCAGTGGTGGACCACTTAATATGGATTGACCCGGAGGCTCGACTGAATAAGTTCTGTTAGAACAGTTGTAATAAGTAACACATTAGAAAGGAGAATGTTTACACGCGCACATATTAAAAGTTATGGTGCTAATACCATCAGCAAGCAGCAGGCATATTCGGATGAGTCCCTTACAACAGCAAGGGCCGGACTGAATAATTCCATTAGAATGGTTGTAGGGGTGGAGAAAGTTCGCGGTTCCGAGAGTTCTCAGCCAATGCGAGTTCTGTTTCTAGTTATTTGAATTTACAATTATTGTAAATGAATCCTCTTTGTAATAAAAGAGGGTGTGTGAGAATATAATTATTTAACTTAGGAATTTTAACAAGATGTTAAAATTATTATAGTATCAAACAAATCAGCCGGCTCGGTGGCTCAGAGCGAAGTCGCTCGTCTTTCACCAAGGAGGTCCGGGTTCGATTTGTAGGCCAGAGTATATTGAATCCAATGCTTGTTATTCTAGAAGGCTAGAACAACCCAGAGCTGAGTAATTTAGAAAAGAGTAAATGTCGACAAACGTGAAAAAATGCACACCATTTTTTACAGCTCTTTGCCACACACGAGAAAAAATTAAAGGAAACAATTTGGAGCCGTTTTGGGAAAAAATAATTGTTTGGAAATTACCTCTATTTCACGCAAAATTATGTTAAAACTTATATTTTCGAATAATTGAGCATCATCTTATTTTAAGATCCTTTTTAACAATGAATTTCCGGAAGGGAAAAACTTATATCTTCAATACTATACTTGCAGAAATACCCCGAAAAAATGTTGAACTTTTGCAATTTTCAAAAATTCAGAGAATCCAACGAAAATTTGTTCTGCGCCATATTTATGTTTCTTTACGCTATCCAATGACAAAAAATTGGACATCGGGAGATGAAGATGACACCCCTTTCGAGAGCATCTATGCAATATTATGCATGCGAATATTAGTAGCCTGAATAGTCTGAAAGAAGGCACTCCGATGAAAGTCAAACATAGAGCCTCTCTTATCACACGATAGATACCAGCTACAAACAAAAACCATAACGTTTATCAGTCATTGAAACAACGAATTACGACCACGGCGCAGAAGCCACAATCTCAGACCGAACAATATCATCTGAATCGTCAGTTCCGAAAAAACTAGCGCTAATTCTACCAGAATATCAATAGGTAGGATGTACTATCCTAACACTTCCGGATACAGAAGAAACGATGGAGTTCTGGCGCAAGCTATGAGACAACCAAGTGAGACATAAGACGCTGTTCACACAATTTACAAGCATTTACTCCAGACGCGCTCTGTAAACGGATGGTGTACCGAAAGTAGGCACATTACATAACATAGATGAAATCTGACTCCCATTACCTTCGACCAGAGAAAGAGGCCTGAACTCGGTCTCATAACATGTCTGTCAACAACAACCAAGCACTTCATATTCATGATAACAAATGAAACACAAAACCATGTAGAGGTTGGGGATATGCTGCAAGAACAACAAAATGGCGGGCGATCCAGAGGGACAAACTATAAGTGTTCATTGACAAGATGATTCTACAAAACAAAATATTTTTAATAATACAGCTGTACGAAGACGTAAAAAGAAAATTGAATTTTCTAGCATTAAATTATCCATTTCAAACTTGCAGGGCCTCAAGTTCGTTTACATCGATCGGGGATTATCAGTTTTGGAACAAATCGTCGGAATGGTTTAAGCACTAGCGTTGACCATAGACACGTTTTGCCGTCAATCGATTACTCGGTATCAAGGTCACACAAAACGTGATTTTGACTATACAACGTGTTATAGGAAGTAATTTATTATACAAAGGAACACGATTTATCCACTTTTTTGTTACTTGGGCCCGGCAATAAGAATTTTTCTGTCGAAAAATCGCTGATTTTCGACGCACGATTACAATGCTTTCTCTTCTTAGGAAGTAAGGTGAGAAAGTAAAAATAGATATATCCATGTTTCTATTTGTAGGGAAAGGAATAAACTAGAGGTGTTTATATATAAAAACACCTAGCCACGAATTTTAGAAATCACACTTGCCTTTAGTTCCATTGTCACCCGAATTTCTGACATGTATGATGGGAAATAGAAGCTCTTTTTTTGTTTAATATTGGCGGAAATGCAAGCACTTAGTTCAGTTTATTTCAATTACAATTAATGATGACCTGCGAAGAGTGAAGTGAACCTTACGATCATTCAGGGAAGTGGAGTATCTAAGATACTTTCCCTGAGAAACCCACACATTTGGTAATGTGTGGTTCATTCTTCAGTTAAGGTCGCGGGCTTGGGTAAATGATAAATTTGAAAGCGCTTGGGCGTGCGAATCGACGACATGGAGTTTAAAAATAAGGGTTATACAAGTTCTGACCCGAGAGTGCATCAATCGTCAATCAGCTCTGCTTTCTCAAAATCAACTCCGGGTTTATAACGTGATTTGTCGTTATAATACGATATCATAACGATAACACGACGTTCATTTATATTTTATTTATCTACAGTTTTTATAATTTGAGTTAAAAATAATTACAAATTAAATACTTGATATTTTTCACGTTTTTTTAAATAAAAAAGAACATTGCAAAATTAAAAGTAAAATTGAGGCCATTTTCAGCGAAACTGAATAAACTTAACGTGAAAAAATAATGCATATATCCAGTCTCTTTTTGAATCACAGTATTGCCATCTTCCGAAAGGAATGACTGCGGAAAAGTGAAACTATGAATTTGTGCAGGGCGGAATGACAGCGAGTGTGAAAGGAAGCACGTACTGTGAACCGAACGACCTTGCGTCGCCCGGAGTTCCAGGGAGAGGTTCACGTGGCGTCAACGTGAGGTGTTGTTTTCTACATGCCGCGTTACTGGGGAGCAACGAGCTTCCAATTGTGTACGGAAAGTCAGTTCACTGTGCGGGCACACGCGCGTTGTGTCGAGAGAATGTGTTGGCACGCCTTCCTGGCCGTTCTGCGAGGAGAGGGTAAGTGATACTCTGTCAACAGAGAATCATCCTATCAAATTTCCCTCCGCACTCTGTCACCGTTCCGCTGTTTAATGCGAGGGAATTTGCCAGTGGTGTACTGCCAGTAGCTGAGTCCCGTACCTTCGGGGAAAGGGGGTGGTAATATTAATATGAACGGTACAAAGATATATATATATATATATATATATATATATATATATATATATATATATATATATAGAATGAATAAATGATCTAGTGTAAGTTGAATGTTGGTGTATAATAGTTAGCGTGAAATATGGATTGCTCTCAGAAAAGCGAGGTCCTGCACTCCCCAGTCTTTTGAATGACCTGGGAGTTTGCACAAATTCTAACATAGATTTTGCTGTAAGACCTATGTTTTTTACACACCACATCCGGCTGATCCCGAATTCCAAACTCTTGTAGTCGAGACGTTTCTCTACCTTGTTGAATATGACGTTCTGATCGCATGATGTAGTAAGAAATTTGTATTATTATTATTATTATTATTATTATTATTATTATTATTATTATTATTATTATTATTAAATATTCTGAAAAAATGTCTCTCAGAGGGCTAACTTGTTCGGTCACTGGAATTTCAACACTTTTACATATCGAAAAGAAGTTACCTCCCAGAATGTGACGAGCGCTTTGGATAATGCTCCAAGAGATTTGCAAATAAGAATCACCACAGCAAAACTGCCTCGCTTGCAAGACATCCTTTGATGTGGTCTTTGCCAGAAATATAATATTATTTCATGGAATGTATTGAAAGAGTATTTCTTTAGAATACTCGATGCGAATTTAAGATTTAAGACCTGTTTGACATTTTATATTAATACTTTATACGAGTACATTATTATAATAATTCAGTTAATTTCTAATATTAAGAGCAGGTGGGGGAAAATCTGCTTCCACTTGGCTACCTAAGGTACACATACTTCTATATTCGAGTTAGGAATTTTAATTTAACAATGTATATTCATTTAATTGTACTAGCGAGGAAAAAGTCCTATTGCAAAACCTGAATTATCACAGTTAAGGCATCTTTCACAATCGAATTCCTGGGTGGCAATACGGAAGTTTTATCTCATTGAATATTAATTTTAATAAACTGTTTTACAGCCGTAATACATTATCAGATAAAACTGCTACAAACAACTAATGTAAGCAGGTTCACTTAGAATTCTCTTGCAGTTATCCTTGTTACAATCATAGATAAAAGATAAGTATTGTTATTATTAGTCAGCCAACAAAAATTACGATCTTAAAACTATTATTTTCATTGATTTGGTTTTTGAATTAGATTGATCTATTCTACAAACTTTAAATTAAATTTGGATATGAAAACACTTACACTCCAACTTTCTATTGAAAAACAAAGTGTCGCTACAACAGCTCATACTTTCTCATTGTATTTGTAATGACTCGGCAATATTGTGCCTGCACAGTGTTTCCAACCAGCAAAACATTTTTCTCCACAACGCGAACTCAGTTCCATCGAGTTCATTCTTCACGTGATTTATCTACTCACCACGTAGTCGCTCGGCCGTTCTCAGTTTTGCCGACAATTTATATAATAAACGCAAACGAGTCTTTTGTTCTATCCGTACATTTAGATTCGTATATAAGATTTTCTTTTAAATTGCATTTACTTCAAGCAGAAAGTGCTCGAAAAATACCCTTTTTTCAACAATAAAACTTACACGATGTTTTTGAAAGATCCAATTTTTTAGAAAAGATTTCATGTGAGACGAAAATCTCAATCACCAGCAATCTCCGATCAATACTGTGCGAATGCCGGAGAAGAACCTTAGTAAAACCCCGACACGATCCTTCTTGCCACTTCTTTATCTTATGTTCACCCTTACACAGACTTACATGCACTACACTGCCACACATCAGAAGAACAGTCGAAAGCTTAGAGCGTGTCCCGGCTGGGGTGGTGCCCCGCTGATGTTGATTACTTGGTTTGATTTCATTTATTTTCTTAATTTCATTTATTTATAATATTTTTTATCTAATTTATTTCCTCAACAATTTTCGCAACTAATTTATTTGCTGATTAGGGAGACCCCGCCAAGCCGACGTGTAGGTCGGCGCTGTATCTCGCCATTCAGCCGGGGAAGAACCTCCCGTGATAAAGACATGCACAGCCTTTACTGGACTATGAATTTGAATTGAATTTATGTCGTATTTTGTGGCAGACCATGGCCTTATTCAGGCCATGAGGCCAGCTCTTCCGTCTGACCACGAAAATTTCGCTACGATCCTTTCACCAACTACCAGGGAAAGGAGGTATTTCTTGGGCGAGAAACAGGAGATTTGAATTTAGCTCAGAGGCGTCATTTAGGCTCTTTTACAATCTACAATCTAAATCTACTAACCTACTAAATCTAATCAATCTAAATTACAATATAAATCTACTAACATGGGACAGCCGGCTTTACTTCCCCTCCGAACGAAGGATTTTTTCGCCCTTAAAAATCGACGATTGGGTTTGAACCCGCCAACTTCAGTGCAACAGTCGGATACGCTAACCTTTACACCATCGCCGCACCCGTGACTATGACTATAGCAGTTGACGCCCTCGGGAACGCTAACCAACCAATCTTCAATATTGTACCTTAACAATGGTTATTTCTTTAGCAATTTTCGAAAATACATTTTTTGCCGATTTTGCCGAAAATTGAATCAGCACCAATTTTCTTCTGTTCTTTGGTACATCCAAGGAGAAAATTTAAATAAAAATGGAGCCGATTTTGAGATTTTTTTTATAAATTGCGTTAACTTAAAGTAGAAATCACGCAAAATTACTAGTGTTTTCAAAAAGTTGATTGTTCAAAGTTTATTTTTTTAGAACAGATTTTATTAAATATAAGAATCTTTATCCTCAATATTCTACTTTTGCACTGGTACGTTTTTGCAATTTCCAATAATAGAGTTTCCGGAATACTGAGACCAGTACCAATTTTTCACGGCCCATTGTAATTGGGACCATTTTTTAGAAAATAATTGTTTAAATGTTGCCTATATTTCATGCACAATTACGCGAAATGTACTCATATTTCCGAAAGATTCTACAGTACCATTTCTTCATGATCTGTCTTTAAAAAACAGTTTTTATTAAGGAAATAACCTCTTCTGTCGTTTTAGGAAGTTGGAGAACAAATTTTCAATCTTTGCAATATTCAAAAAGTTATTGTGTGTCCGTCCGTTCCTCGTTCCGTGCCTTCGTCGGTCCGTCCGTTCGTCGGTCCGTCCGTTCGTCGGTCCGTCCGTTCGTCGGTTCGTCCGTTCGTCGGTCCGTTCGTTCGTCGGTCCGTCCGTTCGTCGGTCCGTCCGTTCGTCGGTCCGTCCGTTCGTCGGTCCGTCCGTGCGTCGGTCCGTCCGTTCGTCGGTACGTCCGTCTCGTCGGTCCGTCCGTTCGTCGGTCCGTCCGTTCGTCGGTCCGTCCGTTCGTCGGTCCGTCCGTTCGTCGGTCCGTCCGTTCGTCGGTCCGTCCGTTCGTCGGTCCGTCCGTTCGTCGGTCCGTCCGTTCGTCGGTCCGTCCGTTCGTCGGTCCGTCCGTTCGTCGGTCCGTCCGTTCGTCGGTCCGTCCGTTCGTCGGTCCGTCCGTTCGTCGGTCCGTCCGTTCGTCGGTCCGTCCGTTCGTCCGTCCGTCCGTTCGTCGGTCCGTCCGTTCGTCGGTCCGTCCGTCCGTCCGTTTGTCCGTACGACCGTCTGTCCGTTTCGCTGTCTGTCCGTCCGTCTGTCCCTCCGTCCATCTGTGGTCAACGCTAGCGCTTAACCCATTCAGACGTTTTTCTTCAAAATTGTTATACCTCAAACGATTAAATGGAACTAGTAGCTCTGCGTAATTGAAACGGATGTATGGATTTTGGAGGTACTTCACACCAAGCGTCAATTAATTTATCAAAATGTTCTCAAAAATGGCTCCAATTTAAAAAAATTAAAGTCGGTTTTCGAAAAGCGTAAAAGATGCTCAAAAGAATGGCTCAAGTGTCATTTTCGTTGAACTATCTAAATTTTCGATAATGCAATAAGTTAGAAATTATGTGAGCAAATAGGTTATGCTGTAGTACTACTAGTTTCTTTACATTTTTGCACGGATAGATCAAAGGATGCTCTAAATATAGCAGGTCTCATTTCCGTTGAACAGTGATTTTTCGAAAATTGCACAAGCTATAAATAGTGCAAGAAACTGTGTTCTGTTGTAGTACCACGAATTTAATGTGGAGAAGGCCACGTGAAATTGACCATGAATCGAGTAGCTCCGCGGAGCTGGGGCGGAGCTGGTGTCTAGCTGGTGCGGTGTGGTGGCGGAGGGTGGGTCACGGGGGAAATACGGCTGCGGAATGGTTTCTAAGTGGGGGCGGAGGGAGGGTAGTGCGAAGGCGCTGTGGTTGGGGGAGGGGAATTGAATGGGTGCTTTTGACTGAGAGGTCCTAGGATTGGAGTCCCGATAGCGGCAAGATTTTTGACACTTCTTACATAGGTAGGTCGAATGCAGGCGCTGTTTGGATGATAATTCTAGCGGCCGGCTGCTCTAATCGGAAGTTTTCCGTTGTTTCTCCAATTAACAATAGACGAATGCCGAAGCAGTTCCCTATCAAACGGGCCACAGACCGCGCGCGATCTTTTCTTCCTTTTCCTTATTCCTTACCTCCCCCATACACACACTTACACATAGACAGTAGTTAGACAAAATATGCTTAAAATTGTCTTATGAGCTTATTTTCGAAGTTTCGACGTTTCCTCCCCGGACGCCTTGTGCATGCCCTACACTACCCAACAGGAACGGATACAGCAAATTATTTTGAAGGGGGCCACCATAGATTTTTGTTAAATAATAAACATATTTGTTATATTGTATATTATTTTACATTATCTACATATATTGTATTATTTACAAAAGAAATTGATATATTTGTTCAGAAAGAAAAAAAATTCACAAATAAAAAAGCACCCAATTTACACAGTTCGACTGCTTTTTTTCTACATCTGACATACTTCAGACAAAAGTGAGGTTGTGTTAATTTTCTCCCCACGGACATTTTATCTAGTCCGAACGTCGATCTGAGGGCAAAGAGACATCTAGTAATAGTTGTTACAACTTTTTTCGGAGGATCCTTACGCAGAATTTAAGTGCCTGTTATTTAATGTTGAAACCAGTGGGTATCTCAGATAATATTGACGCCGGGAAACTAACGAGAATTTTAAAAACGCGAATTCAAAATGTCATCAAAGAAGAGAACTTTCGAAAACACGGAAGACATATTGCACAGAATATTGAATAAGTTAAAAGAAAGAAGAAAAGAAAAAGAAAGGAGACATCGGATTTTTGTGAAATCATAAAGACAGAAATTTGTGAGCTAAATACAAGACTCAAGCAACTGGAAAACATTTCATTCCAAAGCGGCAATGTTATAGACCAAATCGTTAAAATAGATGAAATATATGAAAAGAAAACAAAAAGTGCTGAACAAAGGCTAAAATTAATAGAAGAAGGGATTGAAAGAATCATTAGACTAGAAAAGAAAAACAATTGAACAATGAAAAGCAAGTTAGGAAATCCCCAAGATGTAGCAAAAACTGCACACATTAATAAGAGTGCCCTGAAACATATTGGATTATCATAAAATTCTCAAGAAGCATTTTCCTTTGGCAAAGACAGAGAGGGAAAATAAATAGATAAAGTGAAATGGCCTTATTTGAGGAAAAAATAAAGTTTTTAAAGAATAAAATGAAGTTAAAAGCATCTGATTGTTATGTAGACTGATATGACCAAACAAGCGAGGAAAATTCAAGCTGCAATCAGAGCAAAAGCAAAAGAAGAGCGCGAAAAAGGTAACCCCGAGAAAATCCGATATCTTAAGATCATGATCAGTAATAAGTGGGAAAACTGGATAGATCGAATAGAGGAAGAATATTCTTAAGATTGATAAAGAACATATCAAACATTTTGGAAGAGAAAAAGAGCACAATATGAATAAAGGAAAGGAAAAAACGGTAACTTGCAAAAATTTCCATGCGAAAACGACGGAAAAAGGAATATTAATGGTTCCAAAACTACGGAAATGGAAGAAAAAATTACATTTGAGGATGACAGTAGGAAGCCACGGAAAGTAACTTCAAGGAATTGTGATAGACACTCTCAACGTACGAACTTTAAGCACCGAAGAACCGAACTTAACTAGCAAGAAGATAGTTGCAAGAAGCATTGTAATCAGTAAGTTGATATACTGGGATTATGCGAAGTATGACGCCAAGGATCGACAACAATGTAAATGCAAGACGGAAAAGTATACATTGTTTCCAGAGGATCACGTAGTAAGAAAGGAGTTAGCTTCGTATTTTCTAGTAGAATTAAGGGAAATATAACAGATATTATAGCGATCTCCGAAGAATTATAGTTGCCAAACTAACGTTCACCATCATCCAGATGACAGAAATACAAACATAAGTGAACAGTGATAAATTTGACAGTGACAAAGTGAATAATCTCACATTTTCCTATTTGTGTCTATATAAGAAAGCTCTCGAATTGGGTGCTCGGGAATTCTACCACTTTGTAACCCACCCGGCAGCCGGAGGCCCTTGCCCTCTATGGGATTGCAACGGGATACATTAATAATAATAATAATAATAATAATAATAATAATAATAATATTTTGTAGTGCATATGTGATAGTATACAATATTACTTTTTAATAATTTCATAATTCGAACAAATAAATAATTAAACCAATTTTGCCCAAAAAAGAAGGTAACAAAGGAAAAATCTAAGCATGCCCCCTCCTCCTAGATCCGCCACTGCTACCAACATTTGCCGATGGATCAGTCGGTAGCTTACAGCTTTTCCCCATTGTGGCGATGCCACAATGAAAGATACCTGGTTGGGGAAAATCACCGGAAGCCAACGTAAGTCGGCGCCGGATCACGCCATCTAGCGGTGAAAGATCACGGCAGACTCCTGCAATAAATACATGTACCATATTTCCTGGAAATGACCCTGGCTGTTGACGCTCCCGGAATTACTAATCAATCAGAAAAGCGTTGTAAAGATTTGATTGATGATTCCGGACGCGTAAACGGGGAGGGGGAATAAAACCATGCGTGATATCAGGCCGTATCATGCATAACAATGAAACACACTGGGATGATTTTGATTTTCTGAATTTACTAGAAAAAATGTGTAAATTTAAACAACCTCTAATTTTTACATATGGGGGCACCGACCCTGGCAGAGCGCGTGCGCTAGGTGCACAATGTTCTCGCCCGATGTGGATGCAAGGGACTTTCACTTTTGACTAATAACTTTCCGCGGGCCACCATAATTGGCACTGCGGGCCGTCAGTTGGATAACCCTGGTTTAAGGGCTAGTGTTGACCACAGAGGGACGGACAGGCAGGCAGACATTTTGTCGTCAATCGATTTTTCGGTATCAAGGACGCACAAAATATGGATTCTGGCTACTCCACGTGTTAGATGAAGTAATTTACTATATGAAGGAAGAAGATATATCAATTTTTCCGACAATAAGAGTTTTTTTCTGTTGAATTTGCGACGTTTTCCAGCGCACGATTGCTCTTCTTCCATTCGTACGGGCGAGAAAGTAAAAAAGTCATGGCTTTAATCAATTTTTGTGGAGATACACATGTCTCCACCACCCCCAAGAAAATTTCTCTTTGAATTGGTCGAAAATCAGCTGTTTAAAAGTACTATCAATGTTGTAGGGTTAGGCGTTCGTTTAGGGTAATTCATGCGAAACCAATAATGTACAATAGTTACGCCCATAATATAATGATTATTACCTTCATGATTCTGCCTATTCTCCACAATGAGTTGCAGAGCTGCAATGCGTATCTTATCACTGGAATTAATTAGGCCTGCATATAGGATTACCAGAGCATCAAGGTAGAAAAAGATAATGCACAGTATTTGAGATAAAAAAAGAGAACTGCATTTTGACGCTTGCCGGGAGATAACTCGAAATTTTACATTTTGTTTTTTTATTTCTATGAATGTGTTTTCATTTTTTACTATTTTCTGTGTTCTGAAGTAGGTCTCCAAACAATTTTATTAGCGTTTTTTTTTTAAACCTTTTAGAATTTATGACAGTTTTTTGGGGGAATTCAAAGTAAATTTTTAATGATAAAATGTCCTCAAAATATGCTTTCATTAGTTTCATTTTGCAAGTAGGAATGAAGGCATAGAAAATATCCGTTTAAACTGTACAAAGCGTGAAACTGAAAAGGCCTTTTGAAATAGTGACCAATTTATTTTAAAAATTAATATAATAATTTTCAAGAAAATATAGAACATTGTATCGAAGTACACTAATGGTGCTATAGAATGGCACGAACTTTCTCGTAGTAGTCAGTTTTCTATTGTCTTTGGTCTGGGTTATCTTCTGCCATATCCACGTGTCAGCTGCCATCTATCGTCGCCCAAAGTGCATTTTTTTTTTTTCTCAATTTTTCTGTTTTCTAATGGCAGAACTGCAATATTACTCAAAACAAATATTAAAGACGAGTGAAAGCTCGTCCTATATGTAAGTTTACGTTGAAAATGTGGAGCCGTTTTTAAGAAAATGGCGTTTTAGCGTTACTGTAAATGCGAAATTTGAAGCTCTTTTTCACTGAAACCTTTTGAGCTTTCGAAAAACGTTATTGAAATTCATTTGAAACACTTCTACTTAGAAATATAATAATGCATACAACTTTCTGAAAATGAGCATTCCAACGGCGTAAGAGATATTTAAAAAAATTACATTTGTGTAATTTTTGGAACAAAAAACACAAACCAATATAGCAAAATGAATTTTACGTCATCTTAAACAGTTCAATTAGCCCTATCGGTTCGAAACGTTTGAGAAAAAAATTTGGAGCCGTTTTTGAGAAAATGGCGTTAAAGATTTCTGAAAATACGGAATTTTGACCTCGTTTTCTCAAAAAAAAAATTTTTCGAGAAAATTTATAAGGCATCATTTAAAGCACGTGTTTTCGTAAATGTAATAATGTAAACAAATTGCTAATGTAAATATTAACGACGTCAGAGGCTAGTCAAAAAAATTACATTTCTGTAATGTCATCTTATAGTGTACATTTAGCTCTATCCCTAACAGAAGTTTAAAGAAAATATTAGGTGCTGTTTTCTAGAAAATCTTATTTTTGTTATTTTTTAAAATTGCATATTTCTCGCAATATTGCTCGAAAATAACTGAAATTTTCACCCGCTGTTCCCCGCCATTTCAACCAGCTGTTTTCCTCGTTTTTGGCCTCCTTAACCAATGCCGACTTGCAATTTCTTATCTTGATATCTGCATTGTT
This sequence comes from Gryllus longicercus, assembly GCA_038098605.1. Classification (NCBI taxonomy): domain Eukaryota; kingdom Metazoa; phylum Arthropoda; class Insecta; order Orthoptera; family Gryllidae; genus Gryllus; species Gryllus longicercus. The sequence continues at coordinate 18,741 of JAZDUA010001455.1, read as the reverse complement.
GGTATCGTGATACCGTTTTCTGCAGCCGGTAGAAAATCTCCTCCACCTCTGCTCTCCCCACCCTTTTGTTCCAGAAAGTTCTATATCGCTCACAAAATCAAATGAACACGTCTGGCCATTGACTTGGACTCACTACGCCGCAATGGAACCTCGGCCAATCCAGAAGGCTCCTTCTGGGAAAATCCATTATCTTCATCCAAAATCCATCCTTGTTCCTCACACTGTTTATAAAATCCTCGTGTTAACCATTACTAGTGTTAATTATCGCCAAGTTCGACGGGCAGTCGTGTTGGAGGGATGGGCGTACAGTGCAGCTGCCTTTTCCGCTTTCATAAGCACAGAGGACGTGCCCAAAATAGACGCTCACAAAGAAAGAAAGGGGCGGGGGGAAAGCGCGAGAGAGGTCTCGAGTCCGTCGTTTTTACGTTGCATTTGGTCGCAAGAATCAAGAACATGTACTTTTCTTCTTCTTCTTCTTCTTCTTCTTCTTCTTCTTCTTCTTCTTCTTCTTCTTCTTCTTCTTCTTCTTCTTCTTCTTCTTCTCCCTCAAGCATTAGACCGGTTGGTCCGTTGCGCCTCCTTGATCTAACCATCTTCTCCTGGGTCTACCAACGCTTCTTCTTCCTTTAGGGATGTACTGAAGCACTTGCTTTGGAATACGGTCGTCTTCCATTCTTTCGAGGTGTTTTTTCCATTGTTCTCTGTATTCCTTAATTTTTTCGTTTAAGTTGTAAATTCCTATATTTTTCCGGATGGTCTCGTTTTTTAATCTGTCCATTCTTGTTACTCCCAGGACTGATCTTAAAAATCTCATCTCGGCTGCTTGAAGTCTACTGTGTGTTCTGGAGTTCATAGTCCAGTTTTCGCTTCCGTAAAGTCCGCAAGGCACTGCCATAACTTTATAAAACTTTAGCATTGTGTCTTTACGGACCTTTCCTTTGAGCGCTCTTTTGATGGTGCCACACATCATATTGAATCTTTCTATCTTCCTTACAATATCAACTTCGCCGAGATATGATACGTCACATCCTAGAAATCTAAAGGTATTAACCTGTTCAATAATTTTGTTTTCTAATATGAATTTACATCTTAAAGGTTGTGAGCCTTGGAATGCCATGGATTTGGTTTTATTTGTAGATATACTTAGATTATATTGCTTTGTTATTTTATATAATTCATATAGTGCCCTTTGCAGATTATCTTCTTTATCTGCAACTAAAATCTGGTCGTCAGCAAACATAAAAGTTTTAATAAAATTTGTTCCTTTAAAATTGTCTTCTATATTAAGTTTCATGATCTGTTGTTTCCATTCTCTCACAGCATTGTCTAGATATAGATTAAAAAGTATAGGTGAAATACAACACCCTTGTCTGACCCCTTTATTAATATTTCCTTGGGCAATAATTCCAGATTTTAGTTTTATGTTTATCTGTGTTCCTAGGTATATATTTCTTATAACTTCGATCAAGTGCAATGGTATTCCTCTTTTTTCCATAATTTTCCATAGTTTTCCTCTGTGTACACTATCGAATGCTTTACTGTAATCAATAAAGACTATGTAGGTCTTTAGATTGTATTCTCTTCTTTTTTCTAATATTTGTTTCAATATAAAGATATTATCCGTGCAGGATCTTCCTTTCCGGAAACCTGTTTGTTCTTCAAGTAATATACTGTCTACAATGTTTCTCAATCTATTTGCTATTATCTTCCCATATATTTTATATGCCGTATTCAGAAGACTTATACCTCTATAATTTTCGCAGTCAGTTCTTGGTCCTCCTTTAAAAATGGGTATTACTACTGCTTTCTTCCATTCCATTGGTATTCTTTTTTGTTGCCAGCATTGATTTAGAAAATCTTGAAGCCTATTTTTGGCTTCTTCTGGTAGATATTTAAATAGTTCTATATTTAAATTGTCTGAGCCAGGAGCTTTTCTGTTTTTACAACTTTGCAAGGCTTCTTGAAGTTCATTGAATTCTATTTTATCAATTTCTGATATACATCTGTTATTTTCCTCCTCTTCATCATTTACATCTTCTCCTTCTTCTTTTGTCCACAGATGTTTACAGAACTTAATCCATTCTTCTCTATCTAGAAGATCTAAATTTGCTGCGTCTTTTTCTTCTCTGTTTAGGTGTTTCATAATTTTGTAAGCAGTATATTGGCGACAATGTACATCTCTTTCTATGTTAGAAATGTATCTTTCCCAGCTTTCCTTGTGAGCAGCTTTTACTATTTTTTTTGTTTCTCTTCTTGTATTTTATATTCTTCCAATGTCTCAGGAGTTTTCGTCATGAGCCACTGTAGATATGACTCCTTCTTTCTTTGAACTGCACGTTTCAATTCTTCATTCCACACATTAAGTCCCTTTTTTGGCTTATATTTATTCCTTTTCCCTAAGGTTTCAAAAGCTACACTTTCTATCAGTTGGGTTAGCTTCTGCCATTCTAATTCAATATTCGTGTTGATGGGTTCCTTTAGCATATATAGTCTTATGCGTGATTGTAATAAATTTCTGATGCTAGGGTCTTCTAATAGGTTAGTTTTCCACACTGTTTCCTTTATTGTGATCTTTTTGCGTGTTGTTCTTGCCCATTTAGTTTTAAGGATTACTTTCCCTCTTACTAGGAAATGATCTGAATTTATATCCATTCCTCTCATCACTCTCACGTCCTGAAATAGTTTTCCCGTCTTTTCATTTGCAATTAAATAGTCAATTATTGATCTGTACCCTCTGTTCATCCATGTAAATTTATGGATATCTTTATGTCTAAAGAACGTATTTTCTATTCGTAATGAATTAAAATTCACAAAATCACGTAACACTTTTCCATTTTGATTAATTACTACTTCTCCGTTTGTTCCAATTATTTCCTTAATGGGCTGTTGTCCTATCCTAGCATTCATATCTCCTCCTATGATTATATAATCATTTTTATTTGTGGAATCTAGTACACTTTGTAGGCTTTCATAAAATTTATCAGATTCTTCTTTTCTACCCTCTTCAGGAGCATACACTGATATAATACTCATATATCCTCTAGCTATTTTGAATCTACATGTTACAATTCTTTCATTTATCCAACTGTAAGAAGTTATCCTATTTCTCCATTTCTCATTTATTAGAATAGCTGTTCCTGCTACTGCTCTATTTTCGATAGGTACACCGCTATAAATTAATGTATAGTTTCCCAAATCACATGTTCCCCTCTGCTTCTTTTTAGTTTCAGATAACATAACCAAATCGAGTTTAGCACTCCTGACTTCTCTTAGCAATTCGTATTCTTTGTTAGCTATGCCTCGTACATTCCAAGTTCCTATATTGACATGTTCTGATATACCAAGACGTTTGTCCTTTAACTTTGCCAATGTCGTTACCAAAGGATTTCCTTGTTTACAATCAATGAGTGAGCCAGTAATAAGAATCTCCCCTGGCCGCGCTACGAACGCTGCGCAGGGAAAGTTTGGTAGTGGGGCTGCCACCTCACTGCTCCCAAACTCGCAGGATTTGTATAAGGTTTTCTCCCTAGACAGATTGCTTTCACTTCAGCTCTGAGGTCTGTCCCCCCATTAAGAAGCATAAGAACAGGATCTATAAGAAGATAGAAAAAGATTAGTAGTTTACAGAAAGTAGAAGATCAGAAAGGAAAGACTCCCTAGCCCTCGCAACCTAATAGCATCGGGGTCGAAAAATACAAGGGGTCGAGAGTGACCAAAATAGGACAGTTAAAAGAAGTATGGCAAAAGTAAGTGGAAGCATTGCCATACTAGTGAAAAGACCCTCCTCCTTTATCCGGGCTTGGGACCGGCAGTGCCTGCAAGCAGACCCAGACGGAGTTCATGTACTTTTAATAAATTTTAATTACCAAAATTCAGTGACGCGACAAGATTTTCAGTGTCTTTGCTATTTTTCTTTGAGTAAGTGATTGTTTAACAATTTGAGTAACTTTGTTTCCAACTACTGTCTGTGTTTTTTTATCAATTCACTACTAATTTCATTTGTGTCTCTTATGTTTTTAAAATTATTCGAATCTCTTGCAATGTTACATCCCGGAACATATTCAAATTAACATTTTGAACTTTTTTAATCATTTCATAACCACTTACACTAGGTATGTTTTCTACAATTTCTCCTATACTACCAACAAAACAATCATTTAGTCTCATCACCAACTCTGATTTAAATACATATTTGTCACCAAATACTACATATTTCATTTGTTTCTTATTAATTTTATGCATAGTTTTTATGTGTTTCCATAATTTTTTACGTTTGTCTTTAAGCCTCTCCAAACTATCTTCAAAATACTTTCTTTTTGCTTCCATCTACAATTGACAAATTTATTTCTACACTTTTTATATATTTCCCATGCTGTTTCTACGTCTAGACATACTTCTTTTAATAATGAAAATCTACTGTAATCAATATATTTTTGAACCATAGCTTCTTTTATTTCTGCAGAAAACCATGGACAGTGTATTTTTCTTACCCATATATCCGGCTTTTTTGCCTCCTGCACACACTGAATAAGATATTTCTGGTTTTGAGGACGTCACACGTATATCTTTCCATCAGAAGAAAACCTATTATACTTGGATTCATCTGACCAGAGAACACTGTACCACCAAGAATCCTCATTTTCCTTGTTACTTCATTTTACTTCTTACTTTCCATGTTACTTGGGTAGAGAGAAAGTTATGTAATGCTGTACGGAAGAACAGCAAATTTTCGGCAGAAAAACTCTTGTTATAGGGACCTAGTAACGACATTGTGGATAACTCCAGTTGCTAAATTTAAATTTAAATTGCCAGGATAACAAGTCTTGCCGTGGATCACTTTGATTTGCTTGGCATGCTTCATACCTGCGCACTAAATCTTGTACATATTTGTTTATAGCTTCCCAATAACAGTACATTATCGCCAATTGTTTTGTATTAACAATTGTCCCCAATGTCCCTCATGCAACATATACAATATCTGTTTCTTTAAACATTTCGGAATTACCACTCTTGCGTGCTGCTCACTATTGCATAACAAGACTCCCGCTTTAACTGATAGCCTCTCTTTCTTACTAAGCCATTTAACATTGCTCCTGAGCAACCAGGGCAGCCAACCATTCCCGACATAGTCCCTCACTGTTCGAAATTCTTCATCTTTGTCCGTGGCTGCCGCTATTACTGTCGCTGTCAGAGGGAAATCCTGCAAGTTTTGCCAATCTTCTTCGTCCAGAAGTTGACATTCCTCTTCCGACTCGTCGAACTCTACGTGTGGTCCTGCGGGGCACCTGGATAATACATCAGCGTTGGCAAGTTGAAAAGTACCTCCGTAATGTATCTGATAATTGTAAGTGCCCATCTAGGAAACTTCTTCACTGTTCCTTCTTGCAGTTTTCCTTCTATGCGAAAAAGTTGTAGTAACGGTTTGTAATCCTTTATAATGTGAAATTTGACTCCGTACAAGTACTCATTAATTTTTTCACTCCGCCAACGCCTCTTTTTCAACTTGGCTGAAATTTGATGCTTATTTGACGTTTTTAATGCAAACGCTTTGGGTCTTTCGATGTTTTCATCTTTCTGACTGAACCTACTCCATAATTGGAAGCGTCCGTGGCCACTGTTTTCAACTTTTCCAAAGCTCTGATTAATTTTTGTGTCCATTCGAACTTCGCCCCTTCCCTCTTCAGAGCATATATGGTGCTGTTATGGTGGAGTAGCCCTGGTTGAATTTATTATAATAATTCACTTTGCCAAACAATGCTTGTCACTGCTTGACATTGAAGTTTCCTAATTGCCTCCACATGTTGCTGCGTGGGTGCAATGCCTGAGCCAACCAGCCTATGACCCAAAACAATCACCTGCTCTCTAAAAACGTCACACTTCTGCCAATTATCTCGTAGTCTATTCTCTTTCAACCAATTTAGCAGTTTATTCAGGTTGTTTATATGTTCTTCTCTGGTCCCTTGACTACGATGTCGTCCAGGTAGTTAATGTAGCTCGGTACTTGCACCGATAATTGCTCTGACGCTCTTTGAAAATAGCATCAGGTGACGCTACCCCGAATGACAGCCTATTAAAATGGTATAAGCCTATTGGCGTGTTATCTACCAATATTTTTCTGAATGCTTCATCCAAAGGAATTGACAAGTTGGCGTCTTTTAAGTCGATCTTGGTGAATTGTTGTCCACCAGCTATTTTTTTAAATAAATCTACCGGCTTCGGTGTGGGGTATTGTTCAATCTCAAATTGTTCGTTTACGTACTCTTGAAATCCCCGCAAAATCGTATTCCTCCGTTAGCTTTCTTTACTACTACTAATGGGTAGCCCACTGGCTTGTTGCTACTCTGGTTATTATCTTCTCCTGTTGTAACCTACGATTTTCACTCTCTTCACTACTCCTAATTGCCCACGGAAGTTGCCTGGCCTTGTAGAACTTGGGTTTATGTCTTTTAGTACTAAGTTTGCCTGGAAACTTGAATTCTCCTAATTCGTGCTCAAAAACTTCCGAAAAATCTTGCTTCAGTTTTTCCAATAACGATGACTTTTCACTTTTCGATACCGCACTCACTTGGTCAACTACGCCGAAACCTATGGCGTTGAAACTATCGAAGCCCAACAAATTTGTGACGTCGTACCCATCCACCAATATTAAGTTCAAGGCCGCTTTTCTACTTCTGTAGCTACCCTCTATTTTGAATTTCCCTATCACTTCAATAGGGCTCATTCCAAAACTAACAACAGCTTTCTCTACTCAATACCGGGACCCCTAACATTTTATGTTTAAATTTATTGAAGTTACCGTTGGTACCGATATCAATGAGAAATTGCACTCTTTGTTTACCAATTTGTAAGTTTGTTAGTAGTATATTTTGTCCTTTTTAACACCCGATTCACTGAATTGATTTCCATTTTTTTCACTTTCCTTGCTTTTGCTTTGTGCCTCACTTTTACATCTAGACCTACATACTTCTTTAATGTGTCCTTTTGACCCCGCACCAAAAGCACACTACGTGTCTAAACCCACACTTCTCTCCGCTGTGAAACCTAACACAGTTTTTACACAATTTCCATGTCTTCCTTTCGCTATCACTTTCACTGTTGGGCTTGCGTCTGTACCCTCTCACTCTTCCCTTATCAGTGCCTGCCTGGACCGCGTGCTCATTTTCTCTGTCACTGTCACGGTCGCTCGCGGCGTCTTCCCGCCACCTGCCTCTAATCTTATCAGCGCGCGGTCCCCCGCCGCACTGCTGGCACCGCTGTCCTCGGTGTCGGAGCTCCTGTCAAATTGTTTTTGCTTTTTATAACGTTTATTCGTACGGTCGACCTTGCATACGTGTTCCTCTCATGATGTATCTCGCGTGGCCTCGTACGTGGCCGCTATGCGTTGAACATCTTCCAGTGACGGATTGGTATCCCTAAAAGCCTCCCATCTATTTTTTCTTCCGGCGAATTCAAAATTACTATATCCCTAATTAATGATTCTGCATATGATGTACCGTAATTTTCAGCTCAACACTTCAACTCGCATTTCTGTGCCAGGCCGTTCAACTCGGCTGCCCAATCACGATGCGCTCAATTCTCTTTCTTTCGTTTTTCGAAAAAAAGAATATCTCACTGCTACCATGTGTGTCTTCTTCATGTAATGCTTATTAAGTGCTGCCTTACTTTCTTTCCACTCTTAGTTACTTCACGACCCGCAAATACATTTTTAACAAGCTTGTAGTGTTGCAGCCTACGTTACTCAAAAATGCTGCTCTTTTTTTTCTCTCCTTACTCACTACGTCATTGCGTACCCAATACTGTTCTAAGCTATCTACATCATCAGTCCACTATTCTCTATCAGGTTGAAAAGGTGAAAATGGCGGGAGCGTACGCTCTCCGACGGCGCGACTCACCGACTGTAAAGCGTCGATCAATGCCTTCTGCTGTTGTTCATGCCTAGTCGCTCCTGAAACTGCAGGTGCTATTGCATAAACTACTGCTGCGTATCTTGAAGTACTTTCGCAACCTCTGATGCACTCTCATTTTTACTCTCGTCGCCAGTAAAATGTATGAAAAAAGATGGAAGCTACGATTTTCACATAACAGTTTATTCAGTTGTACAATTTACGAGGCAATCTCTTATAGAGCATATACAAAGAAATGCCGAAGTTCCAGTTGCCAAAAGAAAGAACCTGATTCGGTGCCGAGTATAGTGCCGCTAGAAGAAGTACCTATCGAAGCAGATACACCGTTTATCCAGGAACAATCACAGTACTTAGGCGCGATCAGCGCCATTGTCACTAAACACACACACACACACACACACACAGACACATAGACACACACAACACCGGTGGTCCCAGGCAAAGCAGGCGAAGCTTCTCGCGACCGTGGTTAGACCTCGACCCTGCTGTATACAGCGCCCATTTGGGCCAGCGCCCTGGCAACAGCAGCATACGCCAGGAGGACCATATCCGTCTACCGTCGGAGTGCTTTGAGAGTGGCCTGTGCGTACCGCACGGTGTCATATGACGCCGTATGCGTAGTAGCAGGAATGTAACCTATAGAGATTCTAGCGGACGAGCGCCGACGGATCTACTACCAGGGAAGACACGGCTCACGAACAGAAGCCCTCGCTGCGCTGGAAGAAGAAGATGGAAACGATGAGACAGTGGCAAAACCGCTGGGACGCAACGCTGGACGGTAAGTGGACCCACCGTCTTATCCCACGGATCAACGAGTGGGCGTCGAGGGTTCACGGAGAAGTGGACTTCTTCGTGACTCAGTTGCTGACGGGGCATGGATGCTTTAGATCGTACCTGCACCGATTTAAGCTTGATGACGACCCGACGTGTCCAGCCTGCCCAGGACAGGAGGAGGATGTGGAGCACGTGGTGTATAACTGCCTGCGATTCTCAGGAGAACGAGACCAGCTGCAGGAAATCCTACAACAGCGCCTGACACCGGAGAACACCATACCACTGATGATGACCACGGAAGAGAGATGGGCCGCAATTGCAAAGTACGCTGCCCGGGTCATGCGACGCCTCAGAATTGAAGAGCGTGCGAGAAGTAGAAGCCAATAAAGACGTAAAGGAGGAGGGCTAGAATAGCCCCGCCACTCCACCTAACGAAGTAATGCCTGACGGCGGTTCCGTAGGTGGGGCGAGGGACATAGGGTTTTAGTGGGTATTACCTATGGATGAGTCCCACACGAATCGGCCCGGACATGAGAGTCTGGGTCGAGGGTGCGTAAATGCATTTCCCCCGTCGTTAAAAAAAAGACACACACAGACACATAGACACACACACATAGACACACGCACAGACACACACAGACATACACACACACACACACACATGCACTTAACGTCGTAGCTCGGACTCAATCGCTTCTGCCTGCTCGGGAAAGCCGCTCGTTATATACACGTGCCCGGGCTGTCGAAGGCTCGATCCCGCACCTTGCTGCTAGTTGAAGCGGTTAGCTTCCTGTTGACTCGCGCTCTTTAAAACAGCGCGTGCCGACTGGTGCGCGCGCGCGAACAGCACCAATTGAGCAAAAAGTAAAGAAGTCGCCCGTGGCGTAGTGGTCAGACTGCACGCCTCCCACCGCTGGTACCCGACTACAATCACAGGTGGATCCAAGTGGAATTTGTGGTGGACAAAGTGGGTTCGCGGCAGGTTTTCTCGGGGTACTCCCGTTTCCCCTGGCAGTATGTATTCCACCGGATCGCTCCATCCTTAATTCCCTACCTTTTCCTGTCATTAACCATCACTCCGCTAAGGATCTGCGGATCACAGAAGCGCCTAAGCGGTAACCTAATAACTAGCTGCGAAGGACTGCGGCAGCCTCAGCGGGTTATCGACAGATATGCAAAAACTACTTGTTTTTTCAAAAAAATGTACGCGACCTTTTTAGAGCTAATTTTGAACAACAGTCTGAGACAGAAATATCTATTTCCAATTTTGAAGTTGTTTTTTTTTTCTTTTTCTTTTTTTCTTTTTTTTTCAGTTTTCGACAAATCGGGGATGTCAGCTAAAATGAAACCTGAACCATTCTCTTAAATGTTCTTTGCACTATTCAACAACAAAATTTAATCAAAAAATTTTGAGACTTTTTCGAAAATTTTGAAAATGTTCGAGGGATTTCATGTAAAGTATTTCCAAAATTAAAATGTCGGTTTCAAATTCTACGGTACGCGACATCAGCTAGAACGATTGGGTAATATCAATTGTGGAGAAAATCGGCTGAATAGTTTATGCTCTATTGTTGTGCACAGACGGACAGACAGTTAAACGACTACAGGTTTTTCGATATCAAGGGCCCACAAAACATGGATGCTGGCTACACCACGTGTTAGAGGAATTTTGTTCTATATTTAGCAACTGGATTTATCCATTTTTTCCTTACTAGGGCTGGGCAATAGGTTTTTGTGTCGAAAATTCGCCGTTTTCCGGCGCACTATTACAGTACTTTCTCTTTTGACGTTAGTAAGTTGGAGAAAGTAAAAATGTACTTGACCTATTTTAAAGATCTATTTTTACTTTCTCCTACGATAAATGTACGTATATGAGTATTATACGTAGTATAGGGAAAGTTATGCAATGCTGCGGAAAATCGATTTCCTGATTTCAACGATTTTGAGTCCCCTTATACCTGAAAAGTTGTTTTTTTTTATTCAATCCGTCTGTTCGTCCGTTTGTAAACACCACTATACTGCGATTTTTCTAACTCTGACTCTCAAGCGCCCTACTTCACAGTGAAATTATGTCACTATTTCGCGTCTTTCTCGGTCGCGCCGCTAGATGCTGCATTATCGCGACCGTATCCGGCACTGCTTTACGTTCGCGATCACGCGACATCTAACGGATTGACGGATAAAGACGCGAGAAACAGTGTCATAATGGTGTAAACGTGTCCATCTGGCTCGAGTCGTAGCTTTGAGATTTTGAAAAAAAAATATTGAGAGTACATGTGCTTTAAATAATGTCATATAAAGTTTCTCGAAAACTCAACCGTTTTATGTAAAACTAGTTTAAAATTTCGCATTTTCAGATATGTTCAAACGCCATTTTCTCTAATTTTTTTCTCCAAACATTTCGAACGGAATAGTGATCATTGCACTCTTTAATATAACATATTTCATTTTGTTTTGTTTTGTTTTGTTTTTCAAAAATTACACATTTTTTAATATCTCTCACATTTGCACGTTTCCAGCAATTACAGAGTTAAAGTTTCTCAAATGACTTCTAGTGAAGTTTTTTGAAAACTAAAAATGTTCTGTGATAAAGACCTTCAAATTACGAATTTACTGTAGAGCTTAAGCGCTTAAACAGCTACAAATTCTTCAAAGTAATTTGCCATTTAGGACGAGGATTTTCTGTTCTTTAATATTCTTAAAATAATATTTCGGTTCTACAGTTAGGAAACCGAAAAATTAAGAAAATAAAAAAATAAAAAAAAAACCTTGACGGCGTTAGATGACAGCTGGTAAGAGTATGTGGTAAGTTCGTATTGCTAGCCGAGACCTAAGGAAACAGCAAGCTAATACGGGATTGTCTGTGCTATTCTGTAGCACCATTAGCTTTAGAACTGATTTCGTTCAAGAAACAATCCCTATCATCAATGTTATACTTTTGCAATGTTGTTGTTATTGTTATTATTATTATTATTATTATTATTATTATTATTATTATTATTATTATTATTATTATTATTATTATCATCATCATTATTATTATTACTGTTATTATTAATATTATTTGCAATTTTTGAAAATACAGAGTTCTCCTGGTAATAGGACCTGCGCCAATTTTTAAACGTCAAATATTTCATCCAAGAAAAAAATATTGGAACTATTTTTTATAAAATATTTGTTCAAAATTGCCTACATTTCACGCAAATGCGCGTAAACTACTAATATTTTTGAAAAATTGTACATCACTTTATTTCAGCATTTGTTGTCCAAGAACAGATTTCATTAAGGAAACAAATATCTAATTTCAATGTTGTTGTCTTAGGAAGACGCCGAGAAAATTCAACTTATGTACGTTTCAAAAAATGATGGATTTCAACGAAAATAAGACCTGCGACATTTTTTAAACGTCCTTCATAAAAATAAAATTTTCAGCTATTTTTGAGAAAATTTTGAAAATGTGATTGAGGCTTCATGCCTCATAAATCGAAATATCCATTTCTTGCAGAGCGTGGAGCTCGTTCAGTTGTTGAGGGGAATAGTACCTATTTTGAAGAAAATCCTCTGAGCAGTGCAGGCGATAGCGTTGACCACACACAGACAGACCGACGACACGTCTTGCCGCCAATCGATTTTCCTATATCATGGAGCCCCAGAGCATGGATTATAACGTCGTGATAGAGGAAATGTATTTCTACGTAGAACAGGAACACGATTTATCCACTTTTAGTTACCGTTCTATTACACGAGTTTTTCTGTCTAAAAAATCGCCAGTATCTGCCTCACAATCGCCAGCATCACAATACTTTCTCTTCACGAGAATTTAAAAAAGAATACAAAAGAGGATATCTTCTGAAAGAATTGTACTTTTAAAGAAGTACATCTTGTAATCCTATCTATTCACAGGAACGGTACTTAGATCATAAAACTCTTGAACAAATATTTGTTCAGAGTTAAACAATAAATTTGTATTTTTACGAAGAAGAGAGTTTTTTTCTACTTTTGCTAACAGAAGCTACTAAAGAATACTGATTCCTTTTCAAATCGGTTCCGGTGCATATTTTTATACTTCCGTAAACAAAACAAACGACATTTCCCTGAATATTATCGTATAACAAATATGTAAATAGTGGCATCAGGATGAAAACAAGATGATTGTATAAAGCGACTCGGGCACTATCTGTCAGTGAATCACATGAAACATATTGGTCAGCTGTAGTCGGCTCGGTGGACGGTGACTTGGTGAGATGAGAAAGAGCGGAAATTCTGCCTTCACTTTTCATCCAAGTTTCCGCTACGCCCCGGCAGAGGATTATTTGATTATTACGAATGAGTAGGACAGGGGTAGGATTAAGTTGTGACATCTAATTGACAGTGTTGTCAGAAGATGAAAATTTATGCCCTTCTCGATTTACAGTTTAATCGGTAGTTAAATATTTATACCTAATTTCACTAGACAACAATGATTAATAAATTTTGGATCACGAGAAGTAGCTTGTAGCGAGCAAAAATTAATGGTCTTGCAATGAATGGTGATATTTGTTATGTGCTAAGTATTTAGATATGGCTACAATGGAAGGTTCCTTGAGTAAATGGACAAATGTAATGAAAGGATGGCAATACAGGTGGTTTGTCTTGGACGATAATGCTGGCTTGCTGTCATATTACACTGTAAGTGTCAAACAGTTTTCAGTCCTTTTTTCTTTTCTTTTTTATTTAAGGTTAAGTGTTACATCTGTGGCATTGCCAGTGTGTTGATCTGTCTCTAGGTTTGCACTAGTTTGCTTATGGTGGAACAAACAAAATGTCTGTTTACAGTCAAGGGAAAAAATGATTCGAGGTGTCAGACGTGGCTGTGTGCGCCTAAAGGGAGCTGTCATAGGCATTGATGATGAGGATGACAGTACTTTTACTATTACTGTTGATGGCAAGACTTTTCATTTCCAAGCCCGTGATGCTGAGGAACGTGAGCGGTGGATTAGAGGATTAGAAGATACAATTCTTCGACATGCACACCGAGTAATTTCTTTTTCTTCCATTTAATTTTTATTACCCTTGTATTTCCAAATTTTATTAAAGCCATCAATTAATGGCTTTTTGTGTAAGTTTTAAAACTTTTTAGAGGATTATAAAGGCCTACATTGGGACATTTCTTTCAGATGCGATGGGATGCAACTAAACCTGCACCGAGTGTTGAAGATTTTGATAAGAAATTAACAGAAGCAGATGCATATCTCCAAATTATCATTGATCAAGTGAAAGTAAGAATTTTTTGTTTTAACATTACTTTTTGTTCTATTTATGCTCTTACATATAACAGAATAATAAATGGTTCAAACTTTTTTCAGGCTCTGGAACTTAGAATAGATCGGATGACAGATCCTGAAGACAAAGCACGTTGTCAATCTATCAGGGACCAAGCAAATGTAATTGCTTATGTTCAGTCATATTATTGTATTGAATAAATTTAAAAGAAAAAGTGCTAAAGAAGAATCTGAGATTTATATTATATCATCCTGTTCCTGCTGTTGAGTGCCTTTACTAAAAGAATAAATGTTGCTGAATAATATTTCATTATTAATTTTTTGACGTTAAATAGAACATTGAATGGTATTATACAGGAAATAGAAAAATGTTAAAAGATGCCCTCTTATTAGAAGAATGTGTGATAAGTTTAATCTATTTTTACCATCTTTATATTGATAATTAGAAGCATTTTAGGAAGTGTAATTAATGTGTAGTATAAGCATTTAGATTAATTAAATAAGCATATAGATTGTGCAGTATGAAGGTGGAATTCTTTAAGAATGATGAGGTACTATTCTAGAGACAAATGAAGAGAAATAATTAAAAATTGCAGCTTGGACATTCAATGTGCAATTTGAAATTCATAAAATTCTAGTTTATGGTGCGTTTAACCTGATTGGTGGATCTTTGGATGGTGTCACTTGTGTGCTCATTAGCTAATGTAAATATTTTTTTTCTTGAATTGCATTTCTGTATAGTTTTGGAATCTCCAATGCATAACATCTCATTTTATGTGTACTTAATGCTTGAGAAGTTGCAAAGAAAACAATAGAGGTTTGGTTTGTATATTTTTTCTCAGTTGTAGTAACTCAATTACTTGAATTACTTTTGCAAGTGAATTTTGTATAAAGTGTTTTATCATTGGGTTCTGTCATTAGGTTTTATCATTGCTGTACAAACTTACTACGAGGCTTTCAGGTTGAAATATGAAAATGTTCCTATGCATAAAATTTGTGTAGTTTGGGCCAGGTCTTTTGTTCAGCTCTTTGTTTGCTTTAACGTAAATAAATAAACCATTTCTGTTTTCTAATAATTATCAGACACAGTTGAATTACCAAAAGTAATTTACTTCTTAAATACTAGATTAATAACTACTAATTGTACAAATTCACTTGATGTAATATTGCATTATAAGCAAGATTATAGTCAAGAATTTTTTATTTACAATTAACACTATTCGAAACATAAAAAGGACTTTTCTTTTGTTTTAGGAAATGCTTGAGTCTATTAAACATTCCATAGTATTACTACAAATAGCCAAGGTATGTATTTTTCTTTTAATATTGTGTTGCTGTGAGAAATATGTTTGAAATTCACTTTGTTCTTTCTGTGTAGAATACAGCACATCCTGTTAATGGTATTTTCACTGCCCCAATGCCATCATTCACTGATAATATGAAACACCCCATTCAGCAGCAGGAAGGAGGTGAGCTATCAACATTTATATTTTTAATGTAATAAGTATTACTATACTTCAGAATCAACAGTATGCAGTATTTCAATACTCTGTAAGTTCTTTGGATTGATGCCCAGTGCTGAAAGAACTACAGGGACAGTGTGTCTCCAGGATATTCCATGGTTACTTCATGACATGGGCCAATTCTTTGCACTTCGGGATCTTTGCCTGATACACTGTCATAAGATAGCTGGCATTGACAACTGCCATATCAACAAACCATACTTTCTTGTTGTTTTTATCCCAGAGTATGCTTTTAGGTCATGTGGAGGACTGTTCTATATGTCCATATACTTTAGTTCCAGTACAGTTTATAACTGTTGTTATGGAGGAACTTTTTGGCATGTACTTGTAGTATGATGTATCATGACCTAATGCTAAACCACCGACTTGACAAGTTAGGCATGGATAATCATGCCCAGTCTTATACTCAGTTACGGCTAATGCAGTATAGTCCGAAATAATATGCTCGGTAGTCTCAGTGCATTGATAACAGTTATCAGAGGGCACACGTGAATCTTTAATGAGTTGTTTTATTCTTTCTTCCATTTAACGCTTTCAAGGTGGTATAGATGCAAGTGTTGATGATGTTGTTATTATTATTATTATTATTGTTATTATTATTATTATTATTATTATTATTATTATTATTATTATTACACTATTATTATTACTATTACTTATGTATCGGCAATTCCTTACCACTCTACACAATTAATGTGTGTAACTATTAGGATCAGCTTTTCAGCTGTATCCCTCGGTGAGACAAGATTGTGAATTATGAGGTGATAGGATGATGATGAGGGGTGAAGAGACAATCACAAATACGACCACGCCTATCCAGGACTCGAACCTGCAACCTCCTCAGCACAGACAACAGCTGCCTCAACTGTCTGTGCCATGGGGCTGGCTTCTTATTATTTTTATTATTATTGTTATTATTATTTTTATTATTATTATTTTTATTGTTATTATCAGCAGCAGCAGCAGCCGCATCTGTTTTTGCATGCTCCATAATTTTTGTATGTTTTTAAGACGGAACCATTCTTGAATAAGGGTAGTAATTTTTATAAAAGTATTCTTATAAACATTTTACTACTTTCTTGTTAAAAACAATTTTGCTTAGAAATCTAGGCATCATCATCATCATCATCATCATCATCATCGTTGTCATGAATTTATAAGGTTTTACATTATGCTCTCTTTTAATTTTTCAAGTATTCTCTTGTCACTTCCTGTTCCTGATCTTCCCAGTGTTTTCTAGGTTGGAGAATAGGCTTAAAACTGTAATTAGGGTTGTGCAAAATTCAAGTGAGCACGTGCAAATTCACAAGCAATATTATTACTAATATATGAAAAAAACAATAGCATCAAACAATAAAAACAACAATAAATTCTAGGAACTCACATTTTCTGTAAAGTACGAGAATGGTCTAAAACTATACTTTCTTTGTCACCTATCTCCCCACCGTGTAATTGATCCATTTTTAGTGGGAATCTTTCAAGAAATTGTGTTTAAATTTTCATTGTCATAAAGCTATATTCTGTGACAACATGTTTTAATAATACACTTGTCACCACGTTGAAAATACAAATTCAGATACATAACAGTATTACTTCTGGTCGTGTCAGTAAATTGAAGTGCTTGATGTAGGTGCTGATGCTGTACCTTTAACAAGTCCTGTTCAAACTGGAATTGAAGTGGGTGCTGAATGTGTTGAATCAAGATGTGGAAGTACATCAAGTAGAAGCCCTGTAACTGGTATGATAAGCCCCTTTTTTTAAACACTTACAGTCTGTGTTAAACCTGTGAACCAGGGTTACTAAAATTCATGATTTTTTGAAACAAAACAATTCTCATTTTTTAAATTTAAATCAGATCTAAATTTAAATATTCAAATTAGGTAAACTTTTTATGTTGGTAAAAAGAGATCAAAAATTGAAGGGCTCAGTAGAAAAAAAGGACTATCCCACATTAACCTAGTTCTGAAGTATTGAGGGTTGAGTAAAATCAATAAAATTGATAGTAACATAAAAAAAGTCAAGTCTCACATATGATGATTAAAAGAAGTGCAGAAGAGTTGGTAGATATTTTAAAACCAATTTCTATTGCACTAGACAAAGTTCAAGGAAATTCTTGTTTAATTGGCTTGGCTAGTGCACATATAGAAAATTTTAGAAAATTATTTATCCAGCATTTTAAATGCTTCACGGTTAAAGATTTTTAATACACTTTATGAGCAAGCAGTAACTAAAAGTTATTTTGAAAGCTATTTGTTAACATTGAAATATTCTCTTGGACACACATTTAATATTTATGCCTTGCTAGTATACGTGAATCTGCAGCTAGTTTGGAACAAATTTTTTCCACACTTGTGGACTTTGTCGAATCAAAAAATAGAAATCGTCTTGGAACAGAATAAGCAGCAAAATTAGTGTTCCTCCATAAACAATTAAATAATTAAAGAAGTTATTATATTTCATTGTTTATTAATAAATAAATACTTTAAATGTTATAATTTGAAATACTTTTCTTTATCATCTTAAAATTTTTAATCATTCTTTGTAAAATTTACAATAAATTATAATTTTGATTTAAATCAAAGATTTTTTTTGTGAATTATTTGATTTAAATCAATAATATAAATCACTTGTATTAAATCATCAACACCCTGCTATGAAAGTCTTAGGAAGTGGAAATCTTATCCAGTGACTGGTATTTTCTTAATGTATACTTTCACAGTTGCAATATTCTGTTGTAGTGAGTGACCCCATGAGGAACTTTTGGATATTCCAAATTCATTATTTATAAATCAAATAAATACCTACAATATTTGTATGTATGAGAATTTTCACATAAACATTTCCTGAATGGACATAATCGGTTGCAATGATTCATTATATTATTGTATTTTATTATATTTATTATTATTAACTTATTATTTGCATTTTTAGTAAATTATAATGTAAATATAATCTCATGAAAATTGTTATACTTTCTACCAGAGAATGTCTGCAGCAATTCAGAGATCTAACTTCGATGACATTGTTTATGATCATTTAAAAAATGAAAGATAATTTTTTTTATTGTGGGTGTCTTTAGAAGGTGAAAATACTCTAAATGTCTTTTGGTGGTCTGTAGCAATCAACTCAAATTTTAATAACCACATCAGTACATTTTATTTTCTCTAGTGGATCAATCATCTTATAATGTAATCTGTGTGCTGTGTATTTTGTGAAAAGCTAATTAAAATTAATGTCTAAGAAGTAGATTTTTTTTCTCTGATGAGAAAATGAAAGAAT
>JAZDUA010001615.1:0-41002 GCA_038098605.1 Gryllus longicercus | reverse complement strand
CCCTTCTGGCGTCGGTCGGGCACCCCGCTGCGCGCGCCGCCCACCCACGCGCCCCGACTGCACGCAGCTCCCACCACTGCAAGCCAAAGGTCGACTTTGCGGCAGGCCCAGGAACATCTCAAGCACAAAAGAAGAGTATTGTCTTGCTTGAATTTGTTGATGTTGGCCTTTTCTGTTTGAGTATTTTTTACCCGTCCAAGCGATTGTTCCATTTTGCACGTGTCGATGGTGATCGACTCGTTGTTATTGATTATGGGCGCGTCAACAGCTGATGTTAATCCCGTAAGCGTTGTGCATTTTTTCTCTGGAGGTGGCGGTGGTCTTCCCGCCTGGATGGCGAGATCCGGCGCTGTCCTAACGTTGGCTTCTTCCCAACCAGGTATCTCCCACCAACAGGGCATCGCCTTAGCCGGAACAAGCCCCAATCTCTCAACCGATCTTCCGGCATATGTGGTGGTCTAGTTCATGTTGTGTAAGTGTGTGTAAGTAAGAGATGAGGATAGGACAAGGAGGAAGGAAAAATCGCGGTGTCGCATTTTTGTCTGTATTTTCTTTACCCGTTCTCGCAATTGTTCTGTTTGCACAGAATCGAATATGGTCACGTTCGTGCTACACACCTAAGGGGCTTTTAATCCAAGACGACTTTTGGACAAACGCACTTCACAGGACAAAATATATTAAACTGTTCTTGGGGAAGTATGGTGTTCCGCCTTCATAATCTTAGTCCAAATTCGCACTATCCAACATTTAAATCTATCCAATATTTTGAATCTTCATATGGGTTACGGCAGCTATTAAAATAGTCGAGTCACTCAACAAAATGGCACATACTTTCTCGGCATAAGTTAGTGGTCTATTCCCATTTAGACTGGGGCAGCTTTTCGCTACTGTCTCACCCGCTGTTTCCATCGGCGACCTAAAAGACTATCCAAAGCATAGACCAATAATAAAAACAATTATGCCTGCAATAAAAATCCTGGAAGAGATGGAATAGCAAATATATTTACGATGAGTAAAAGGTCATGCAGGAATCAGAAGCAACGAACTAGCAGACAAGCACGCCAAACAGGCTGCTGAAGATAAAGAATTACCCATTGGTATACAGCATAATTTCAAAAACTGCATTAACAACAAAACGTAATAACGAAGAACTCCAAATCTGACAGAACAGTTAGAAAAATACAACTAAAGGCAAAACCCCTAAATCATTTTTTTTCGTTATTTAAAGTCACATCAACATCTAGGTCACTAGCGACCATCTAAATCACGTATCTCTAATATCAAAGGTAGCATTGGGTATAAAATTGCTAATAATACCAGAATTCACTTCAATTGTTACAGGACACGGCAAAATCAAATCATACCTGAACTACACAGCATATAGTGTTACACATAACGGAGCATACTGCAAAATGAAGGTTGATGAAAAGATAGACAAACAGGAACACACACACGGGCAACCGCGAACACGCACGATACGATTTAGCAGATAGCGTTGTCCATAAGCAGACAGACTGCCGAACAGACGTTTTGCAGTAAACCAATTTTTTGGTGTTAAATCCGCACAAATGTAGATCCTGACTTCAGATAGAGAAAATAATTTACCACATACATAAAAAAGATTTATCTACTTTTCGATATCAGAGACATACAATAAGCATTTTTCTGCCCCAAAATCGTGATTTTTCGCTGCAGCATTGCATAATTAGCTCTATACTACGTACTATTCGTAATATACGAGAAAGTAATAGCCCACAACCTTTCAATGATTTTCTCACATTTTGCAGCGAATAATACTTTTCGTGGACGTCACAAATAATTTAAATATCTAACAAAAAGCAAATGGTGAATTCACAGAAAAGATTTGATTAATCGGTTGAAAACGCGAACAATTAAATAGCAAGTTTTAAAAGCGCAAATGCAGAAAATTATACTATTCTACAATAATATTTAAGTGCAATTTTTACAGTCACACCCATCTAGTATTTGACAGGTTATGTTCTTCTACCAATAAATTAAAATTGAGGTATTCAATCATTTAAATCATTGAACACAAGATCTTCTTATAAGCTATTAATGCACGTTTAAAGACGCTGCCAAATTTAATACAAAACACAATATTTAAGAGTAATACTTGTACAATAAACGAGCAATACCAATCTATAGTAAAAAATAGCTAAACAAGTACGTAGAATATCTAAACAAGTGCAGGGTCAGCTTACGCAACACATTCAAATAACAACATCGTAAAACACGAATTCCAGTTTATCTCATTATTTCAAAGACACTCGAACCTTTGCACTATCTCACGTAACCGATTTTAATAACGCCTGGTCTCCAGTGTCACCGCTTGCCTCCCGCTCTGCTCTCATGCACACGAAACCAGAGCTCACCCGCTGCCCACGGCGCCGAGTAGAGCGCAACCTGGGAGCAATCATTGAAAGCTTGTTCGTCCAGTGCCATTCGACCGAATATTAACGCCAAGAAAAACACAATTGTATTTCAATAAGTTTGTTTGCACTATTACATTACAATTTGTCAGAAGTTCAAAAGAAATAGTAAAATAAATGTTGAACAACCCATCCATTTTATAAAAAAAACATAAGTAGTAGAAAAACTCTGAATAATATATGCATTTCTACGAAGAGTATAACAATGCTTCACTTGCTTGCAAAGTTAAAAAATCTATTACATAATTTGAACTTGTTAGTCTTTACTTCCAACTATCTGCCGGATATTCCAGGCATTCTTACTTTCTAAAGAAACTTACTCACCGAGCGCTAGGGAGTGAAAAGAAAATGGTTCACTTCGCAAAGGTTCTCGATAATGTAAACTTTGTCATTAAAAGCACTTACTCTCCATGATTAAATTGTAAACTCCAGACTCTCAAATATCGTATTATTTTGCTAGGGTTTCTAGACCCTTTGAATGCCTCTGGCAACTGAATCATCAAACGTAACGTGCCCAACAAAACTCGGAATCAATACACAATAAAATAGAAAAAACGAATTATTCCACTGCAACAGTCGAATTGCAGACCATTACGTTTTACTTCATTAAAAGGTCCTCACTTGTCTCTCAGTACATTCATTCTGTCACCGCTTATTATATGCAACTTGTTCAGGAGCTTTTCAATGTTTGACAAAAGTGACTCCCCGAACGCAACGAAAAAACTATTGTCTACCCACATATCAATAACAAACTATTAATAATCCTACAGCCAACAACGTGCAATGAAAAGCTGTACTTCCAATTTCACCAACAATTTCATCTATTATCTTAAATCGAAAGTTGGAAACTTTTGTTAATATCATTTTTTAAACATATCTACCATCTATTCGACAAAATTCTTCATGTAACCTATTCGTCAAAAGCCTGATATTTATCAAGAAGACAAAACCGGGGATCTTTCAATGCTCGAAGGCGAAAGCGGACGTGCACCTTCAAGAGGATGCTCCAAGTTTTATCGCGTAGTGCCTCTTATAAACATTTGAATACAACGTTATTAATTATTTTAAAATGTTTCAATGCCTAAATGCAGCACAAGTTGTTTGAAATTATGAAATAAACAATTCAGTAAATCTATCCAACTCTACATTCTTAGTATAAAAAGAAAATAGCAAAAATTATCTTAGAATTTTGATGAGAAACCGAGATGGCTATAATTTGTAGCTACACAAGTTGGTTTCACCTATAATTTACTGACCAAATCGTAGATTCCTCTCTTGACATTACAACGATCGCCTGCAAAATTTTTAGATGTGCCTGACGTACCTTATGCGGCGGATATCACGAGTTATATGACAATCAATGTCGATTTAAATATCATTCCACTAATATATAAACGCTCAGCAATCGACTCCATAATCACTCCTAAATCTATAATTGCGCACTAGATATTTAACACCTCTTGTAGGATAGACTCGTCCAAGGTTGCAAATTAAGGGACATTTACTCGTACGTTCAATGAAGTATGAAGTTCACACATGAAGTATTGAGACACTATTCGGTTTTCTATTAACAGTGCTCAATGTCACACTACATTTCCGATTTCACTTCTTCCATAAAATACAATCGATAATCATAGATTGTCTATTGATATACCTATTCTCATACATTCGCCTCATATTATCAATCGACGCCTTTCAATCTGCAAACGATTCGAAGCCTTTTCCTTGGCCTCGTTGAACAGACTCGCCGAGCGCCCGCTGTCAAGTGACACTTCTCGGGCAGGGTGGAGCGGGGCGGGGCGGGGCGGGGCGGGGCGGGGCGGGGAGGGGCGGGGCGGGGCGGGGCGCTCCCACTGCCAAAGGCGTCGGCCGGAGCGCCACCTGGGAGCGGCCGCCGAAAGTTTTATCGCCCAATGTCCCTCGCTCGATTGCCAGCGAGCGCGCCGGAGAAAGCTGGCGTCTTTTGTAGCCGTTTGGCAAGCGACTCACGCAACTGGGGGCGTAGCTCAGATGGTAGAGCGCTCGCTTAGCATGTGAGAGGTACCGGGATCGATACCCGGCGCCTCCAGAACTTTTGCCGAGGGAAGCGGGCGCGGAGATTCTACCTCGGCAGGTCGGACACAAATATCGCCCCGTTGCAAGAGATGAGCAGGGTTCTTTTCTCAAGAGCAATAACAAGAAGCTTACCAAAGTCGTGGCTGTTAAGAATGAAGATTGTTTTCAGCACTCACGCATGAAATGTAGAACTTGCTCGTATATTCACTGTTGATTGATATGAAACTCTAACGTATCGGTAGGTGAACAGCAAAATACCGTACACGTACCGCAAGTATCGCCATATCAAGCAAGTAGGTAATGCAAAATATAAAATAAACTGGGAGGACATGAAGAATTATGGATTTCACCTCTTACACTAATAATAACCTCAAGATAATATATTTGGAAGTTTCCATGAAGGTACACAATTTCTTAACACCTTTATTTTCTATCTGTTCAATCCACCAATTTTACAGAGATTTTCATCTCTTGATACAAGGGCTGGGTTAGACATATGCAGACGGGAAGTTCATTTTGTCGAAGCTACCTGTTACTTGATTATTCATCTTCTAATTTAGTGTTTGATTTCTTTTTAAATTTTTAATTTTGTAACATTTTCTAGTATAGTGTTAGTGTCTTCAATAATCCTTTATATTCAATTCTGCATTTTTATTGTAGTGTTTATCTGTGGTGGGCATAATTTATCCTTGGGGTATCTTGAAATAATGTCTTTCGCTGAACCTCTTAGATTAAAGCTTTTAACACATTCCGCCTTTAGGGTTACCATACTTCCATTATAGAAAAAGAGGACATTTCTTACAAAAAATAGGGCACTTCATATAAAATGTTCCAATACAATAATTTACTTTTCTTAAAGACAAAGCACTAGCCCTCACGGCTCGTGGGTTAGCGTGCTCACTTTCCACAACGCAACCGCGGATTCGATTCTTGGTCGGGGCAAAATAATAACTGTGCGCTTTCCTTACAAATGACACAATATATGTCGCTGTGTGACGATGAGAAAGCCCATCCTTAGGTTATGAACACCAGTGTATACGGTGGGAGGGTGTCTCCGTTCTAACCACACGAATCCTTATCCCATGGCCGAGAAGCTGCGCCAGCATGGTCGACCATGGCTCGTCCTATGGCGCGCTGTCGAGTCATAGGAAGGACAAAGACAAAATACTACTGACGAAATAAATACTTTCGTCATTGTCATCTCTTTTACCATCATACAATATGCCTATTTCATTATTATTACTGTCTTTTTTCACTTTTATATCACAAGAAATTGGTGAATGATGAAATCTCCCTCGACAATTTATTTCCCAATAAGCAGGAATAGAAACTCATCCAAGTTATATGCTTAAAGTTGTATTGAACGCACATTCCACTTTATATATGTTAAACCTGCTCCTGTCTTTGGACCACTGTGCATTTATAGGAGAGAAGATGCCGTCTGTGTTAGCAATGTGACTAGGGATTGCAAAATAAAATTCGCCAATTTTTAGTTCAGAATGGAACACAAGATTTGGAGACTGATATATTGATAATATTAACTGTCGGTAATAACTTCACAGAGCAAGCAAAATAGTATAATCTCCACAGAGCATAGAATCTAGAACCAGCTGCAGCAAACAAAAAGTTGTACCAGCTGACGGCAGGACAGTAGTATTTCATGGAGCACAGAACGTAAATGTATGGAGTATAGTTTTCTATGGATTTTGGCGGTTGTTAGACGATGTAATTGAACTTAAATGTCATACTACTAACAAAATGTTATGATTTTGGGGATTAAAAAAGTTGACAAAAGTGCAGTATATTTCGTATATCATGCGGATAGGTTCCATTTAAAAGTAGTTTGCCCTTTTCAAAAAAAGAGGAGAACATCCTTTCGTGTAAAATCCACTCGGACAGTTTTTCTTACTTCAAAAAGACGATATGTCCGGGGAAAATAGGACGTAGCCTTCAGTAGTTCCTCGTTAAATGTTACTGACATAATGTTTTAATGTAAGTAATAACATTTTCTATTTTCAATTAATTTCTAATTTGGTTATTTGACAATTACCATGTTGCTTTAATTATTTAAGGCTTAATATCTTAGCCTTAAATCTTTATTTTGAACTACGGCAAAAAAACAATTTCTGTACGCAACTCGTATTAAAGCGTCTAAGACATACTAATTTCAAAATGCTGCACTCAGCTTCTATCACTGCCTCGTCTGTCAATATTTCATTCGCACACCATGAACTTCGTACAATTTTTCATCGTGACTTCCTTCTTCGAATTCTATTCACGCTTGTTGCATACGGCATGTACGCATACAGCTACAGATTGAGACTGTACCAAATAGAGATTGACCTGGGTTGCTGAAAAACTTCAAAATCTATACTAATGGCAAAAAACAAAACAGCATCGTCACATTCAACCGACAAATAAACGTTCTTTGTCTGCCGATCTCTTCTGCCTAAAATAGAAAATACAAAAATTTGTTATGTTGAAGTTTTATTTTCCGTCTTTCCTAAGCAAGTTCAGTTGCACACAAATATCTCACTGTAATGACCTGTATCTCACCTATGAATTTAATCCTAGGAAAATATTTAATTACCAATTCCACAAGTTATCAAATTGATTTTGCAGCACAAAAAAACGACCCTAAAGAAGCGCGTTTGATACCTCTAATCAACATATAAAACACTTTTTTCGTTTTCTTCACAAGTATATTACGTAGTCAAATGGGTAAACATCGATAATTTCAAGAGATACTTGTAAATTGAAAAAGAAGATACGACAAAGGAAAGAACGGTTTATTTCCAATTTCACGAGGAGATAAGACAAGAAATACAAACCAAGCACCCGGGTTTCGTAAGAAGTAGCTGATGATCTCTCTATCTCTCTCTCTCTCTCTCTCGATTCTAATAACGGACGTCAAGCTAGTGCTGGGCTCTCCCTTTGAAAAGGGAGTCCATCAGTCGGCCCTTGCATTTCGTAACCCTCCGGGCCTTCTGCCTCAGAGCCCCTCAGCCCTTGAGGGCTCCGCTTCGGCATCCTGTAAGCCCGCGACCTCCAAATGGGTTCTCGACGAAATAAATTATTTGGCTCTCTCGGGAGGCAACTTGTTGTCGAGGCCGCGCGGGCTGCCAGCGAAGAATTACTAGGCGCGGCGCCTGCGCGGCTCGGCCGGACGGGGCCGACGCGATGAATCTTTAACTCGAGACTGATGGCTGCCGGCGAGCACGTCACGCCCCGCGCCCCGCGCCCCGCGCCCCCGCGCCCCGCTGCCCGTTCCCCGCGCCCCGTTCCCCGCGCCCCGCGCCCCCGCCCCGCTCCCCGTTCCCCGCGCCCCGTTCCCCGCGCCCCGCGCCCCGCGCCCCGCGCCCCGCGCTCTGCGCCCCCCCGCCCCACGCCCCACGCCCCGCGCCCCGCCCCCTTCGCTGCAACAGAGTGGCCCCACCCATTGAGGCCTCTTCCTCAAGTCTTTTGAGCTCTCCCGATTCTACTCCACTTCACACGCCTCAGTCCAGGCTCGCACGTGCTCTCCTGCTTGCCACGCCCATTAGGGATTCTCGTACTGTTCGCATCTCCATGTGTGCGTTTTCAGTGATCCCTAGCCTTCTACTCGTTTTAGTCATTGCAACTTGACTCGCGCTGAAGCTTTAACTCGCGACTGATGGCTGTGGGCAAGCACATCACGCCTCCGCCGCCCCCCCCCCGCCCCTACACCCAATTCCGAAAGTTCCCCTGCCCCGTTGCCCTACCCATCGCCGCCTCTCCCTCACGTCGTCTTTTGAGCACACTCAGTTCCACTCCAAACCTCCCAAGCCTGAAACCCAACAAGATCGCATTCAGTCATTACGGCGGATGAATGAAATGGCATCGATTTTGTTGTTTTTGTGGTATATTAACAGAAGTATCCAGAATATCCATACGTTCACTGTTATGAATATCACATACTTTCTCAGAATCGCTGGACTGATTTTCTTAAAACTTGGAAGCATTTCCAAATTACACTGTACCCGGCATTGTGTTCCTGAAAAACTTCACATTGAAATCCTGAGTAAGTGTGCGATACTAAGAATGAAGAAATATGAAGTAATAAATTGACTATCAAACCTTCAAAATTAGCGACGTAAATACTAAAAATGTTTGGTACTTGAAGATGCGCTCCGCACTAAAAAAATCAATATAATAGACATTGCTTTTCAGATATAAATATAATTCTTTATTACATGTTCATTATTAAACTCTAATTTCATTTATAAATTATATATCATATTCATGATTCATTTTAAGAAACATAATGTAATCAATCAATTAGGAATTATAATGTAATTACGATGCAATCAATGTATAATTTGCGAATAATAGGGTTTTATAGAATTTTTGTCAACGGAATATTTAAATTTTACAATGCTACATTGCCTGCGAGTATATTATGCCTAGTACAAAAGTAATTGAATCCAAAAAAAATTGGAAGCGCCGGGTATCGATCCCGGTACCTCTCACATGCTAAGCGAGCGCTCTACCATCTGAGCTACGCCCCCAATATACCCGGTCACACAATCTCCAATTACAAGTGATTGGCAAATTCACGGTTTAATCAGAGTGTTGGCGAAGATCTAGACATCACACGCAATTCCTTTTCTTACACTCTGTTTCCTTAAGAAAAGCAGTTGTGAAAGCTCACGATGATTCGGTAAATATTTTATAATGAATTTTCAGCAAAATTGTTATTCATCACCATTATTTCCGAACTTCTAAAATTAATGCATTCTACATCACGGCGTCAATGATTGCCTCGATTTTACTTCATCCATAAAATAGTAATTTATACACGAATATACAATGACCCTCACATTTTACATAAATATAAGATACATTTATTTAAACTGCAAATTGGTATAATCAGGAGGCAACTAATTACATAAGATAATATAGCTAACATTCAAATTATATAATAATAATATTTAAAAAATAATAATGATAATGATGATGATGATAACAGTAATGACAGACTGCAACAGTGTATAATGCATTATCAAAAACATACCTGCCAATAAGGAAAACAAACCAACCAGTGGTGCTACAGAATGGCTCAGACTTTCGCGTATTAGTTTTCTATTTTTCCCACCTAGGGAGTACAGGACCTTGACGTGGTGGTGGAGCTTGTGTGCCCCCGTGAACCTGAGAGCTATGCCGGCGGTAGCGTAGCTACTGGTAGGGCCTCCCTTGCCGGACAGGTCGAAGGGGAGGGGTCAGACGAAGAAGTACTCCAGAAGAGGACACCGGCGTTAGAAGAGGCCCCAAAGAAGAGGACCTGAACGAAGAAGAAGTTCCGACGTAGATCTCCGGCTTCGACATGGCGAGACTGTCCTCGAAAGGGTAGGCGGAACTCTTAGCCCAGCAAAGGCAATCCGCCTAGGGTCGGTGGCCCAAAATACCACCCAGCTTGTTTGGAAGCTGTGAGGTGGCAGCCCCACTACCTAACTTAACCTGCGCAGCGCTCGTAACGCGGCCAGGGGATTAAATAACTACTGGCTCTCTTCACAATGCACAACTGGATGGATCGTGGAAACGACTTAAGCATGCCAAGGATAAACGATTCGGTATTACGGAACGACTAAAACTAGCTACCTGGAATGTCAGAGGGATAAGTAATAAAGAAGAAGAACTAGATAGCAAACTAAACGAAAAAGGAATAGATATAGCTGTCATAACGGAAACCAAAAAAAAGCTGTAAGGTACAAAAGATATGAAACATTATACGATGATCTACTGTGGAGTAACTCAAAATAGACGGGCAAGTAGTGGGGTAGCAATTATGGTTAACAAGAGGTGGAAAAATAGGATAGTGGAGTATTCCTTTGTAAATGAGCGAATTGCGACGTGCAAATTCAAAATAGATAGGGGCCACTTAATACTTATAGGCGTGTATGCCCCAGAAGAAGGAAGGAAAGAGGACACACGGACGTTTTATGACGATCTTCAAAAACAAATAAGCAAAATAAACAAAAGTAATCATGTCTTCGTCTGTGGCGGCCTAAACGCCAGGGTTGGTAACATTCCGATTCCGGGAGTTGTCGGGGTATTTAGAGAACAGCACTTAAATAAAAACGGAGAAGAACTTAGACAGTTTGCAGCCTTCAATAAGTTGAAAATTGCTAATACCTTTTTCAGGAAAAAAGAAATACACAAGTTCACCTGGAGTGCCAGAGGCCTTAGATCACTGATAGATTATGTAATCGCAAATGATAAAATTAGTAACCAAATAGAGAATGTACAAGTACACCGAGGATGTGATATATATTCAGACCACTACCTAGTGATTGCAACAATAGCAATGGTAGCAAAATGGAAGAAAATTAGACCAAGGAAAGAGACAAGTCAGGAAATTTTCAAAGTGTACTTACTTGAACAAGAAAGCATAAAAAGACTATATCAAATTCGATTACAACAATTTCTGTCAAGTGTTCCAACTGTTGATGATGTGGATAAGGAATGGCAGAATATAAAGGAATGCATAGAGAGGGCAGCATATGAAACTTTAGGAAAGAAAAAAAAGCATAAGAAAAGAAAGGGACTGAGAGTATGGAACGATTGTATAGCGAAAGCCATAAAAGATAAAGATATAGCATATAAAAAATTCCTTCAAAACAAAACCCAAGAAGCTAAAGAAGAATATAAACAAAAAAGGAATAACGCTAAACAAATAATAAGATCTGCACATAATGACTCATGGGATAGATTTATAAGTACCATCGAACATGATGTACATTGAAGACAAATGTTTGCGTACAAAGCGTTAAGACATTTAAATCAGACGGAGAAAGATGTTGCAGATATACGCATAATCAAAGAAGAACAATGGAAGGAACACTATATAAACCTTTGGTGTACTGGAACTGTTGAACCTAAGGAGGAAGAGCTTCGCTACAACAATACTGTGGATTCCATCTCCTTGGATGAATTAAAGCAAGCCTTGAACAGTATAAAAAACAGGAAGGCATGTGGTCCTGATGGAGTTAACATGGAACTCATAAAATATGCAGGCCCCCTAAGCGAATTTAGACTGCTTCATCTGTTCAACGAATGCTGGAAATCTTATAAGATACCCAATAGCTGGAAAATAACAGAGGTCATATCTGTCTTTAAAAAAGGTAAAAGAAATGAATGTGGAAACTACAGGGGTATCAGCCTCATGAATGCCGCTTATAAAATATTTGCAAAAATTATCAACGCTCGATTGAAAATTATAGCAGAGGCTAAATTACAAGAAGAACAATCGGGATTCCGGAAAGGACGCTCTTGTAACGACAATATTTTTAGTCTTAAAAGAATATTAGAAAAACGACGAGAAGTAAATAAGGAAACCCATATAGCCTTTATTGACTTCGAGAAAGCTTTTGATAGCGTGGACAGACACAAGCTATGGAAAATAATGCACGAAAGTGGCTATCCTGAACACCTCATAAAAACCATCAAAAATATGTATAACGAGACCAAAATTATAATAAACACTGGCATAAAGAAGACTGAAGAAATATTAATAAATAGGGGACTTAAACAAGGATGTAGTTTATCTCCAACACTATTCAATATATATATTGATGACCTTATTAAAAAATGGAGATGCATAGCTTGTTCTGGAATACAGTTGAAGCAGAATAAATACCTAAATGTTCTACTTTATGCAGATGACGTAACAATACTGCAAGAAAGTGAAGATGATCTGCAAAAAGCTGTATACACACTACATCAACTGGGAAGAAATGAGTATAATCTCCGAATTTCTAAAACGAAGACTAACGTTATGGCCCATTGCGGTAAATACCCCATACGCTCAAAAATAGTTATTGGCAACACAGTGATCGACCAGACTTCAAATTTTAATTACCTTGGTTGTGACATCAGTTATGACACAGATAAAGACATAGAAAATAAAATTAATAAATTTCAATCAATATGTGGAATAATAAACAGAACACTACAGAACAAAGCAAGGAAAGACACAAAAATTAAGTTCTATAAGACAATGGCTGCTCCAGTTCTCCTGTATGGAAGTGAATCGTGGATAATGAAAAAAAGAGACCAAAGTAAGCTCCAAGCAGCAGAAATGAGATTTCTTAGGAAAGTTAAAGGCTGCATTAAACAAGACCAAATAAGAAATGAGGATATCCGTAAAGAACTAGATATATACAACATAAATGAAAGGATCTTAGAAAACAGGAAAGAATGGCGGAGCCATATCGAAAGAATGGAGGAAGATCGTATTCCACAATTAGTGATGAACTACCAACCGAAGGGAAGAAGAGATATCGGCCGACCCAGAAAGAGATGGTCCTGAAGTGCAAGGTGAAGACGGAACAGGCATTCCTGCCTAATCCTTGGAATGGAGAAGAAGAAGAAGTTTTCTATTTTCTTTGGTAACAGCTAGCTATTCGAACTTGCCACATGCTCTTGCCAGCTGCCATCTATCGCCGCTCAAAGTACATTTGTTTGAAATTATCTTATTTTTTTGGTTTCCAAGTAGTAGAACGGAAATATTATTTTAAGAATATTAAATCACAGTAAAACTTCGTCGTAAATGGCAATTTTCTTTGAAAAATTTGAAGCCGTTTTTAAGAAAATGGCGTTTAAGCTCTTCCGGAAAAACAAAATTTGAATCTTTGTTTCACCGAAAATTTTTGAGTTTTCGAAAAACTTCATTTTATGCACATTAACTCACTAATTCAATAGTGATTACTAATTGCTGGAAATGTGCGTATTAATAACGTGAGAGATATTTCAAAAATAATATATGTGTATTTTTTTAAACAAAAATACCACAAACGAACTTTACGGCATACTAAAGAGTGCAATTAGCACTACACGTTCGAAAAGACTGAAGAAACAAATTGGAGCCATATATGAGAAAATGGCATTTGAGCGTTTTAGAAAATGCGGAATTTTGAGCCAGTTTTCACAGAAAACGGTTGAGTTTTTGAGGAACTATATTTAATAGTATTTAAAACACATGTTATCATAAATATAATAATGTGAACAAATCGCAGCTAATGTAAATATAAATGGCGTGAGAGATAAGTTAAAAAAGTTTTGTAACTTTTGAGAAAACAAAAGAATGTCGAATTCGTGGTGCAGATATTACTCATACGTATGTATACTGGAAAGTAAAAAGTAGTTCTCGAGAAACAAATCATGTAACGGATACAATAATTTTACGAAGTTTGTATTAATGGACAGGATAAAACGCACATTTATGTTTAAATTCGTTATTAATATAAGGTTTTATGCTCATTTACATATCTAACGAAATGGAACAGAAACAACTATGATGAAGTGATATAACAAATGTATTACGTAAGACAGTCAATTGATACTGATATGCATGATATTATCAGTTTCACTTGATTAACTTTCTGTAAAATATAAATAATCTTGTTTGCACAGAGTTAGCAACAGTAGCGTGTATTTTCTACTGAAGGAAACATCGAGTAAATTTTGGAAACTGTTTTCAGGTGTATTAGAAATTTGAGATTGGCTGTTATTGGAAATGACGCAATGAAAAAAGTCGATAAATCAATGCTTTTATAATAGGGTTCCCTTGAACTTCGTATACTCAATGCTAAAGAGTAATTGCCCACTACGTGATATTGATGGTCGCCCGGCTTCTGTTGAAGGCCAGCAGCATTTGTTGCTAACAGGCGGTCACCTTCGCACTGCAGCGTACACCACTTCGAAGGGTCATTGCCACATCCGCCAAGTAACTGTAACCGTAGTAAAGCATGTTTATTTCACCAATGAACGAACGAGTCCTGACATAATATTAACATTTTCAAGATCACAATTCAATGAGGTCGCAAACAACTCGTGTATTCCATTGACGATAATCTACGAAGATACTTGAAAACCTAATTGGATTACTCATTAATCTGATTTTACACGTTACATGTGTTAGCAATATCATTGTTACATGGCCATCATATTAATTTGAAGAAATCTTGCATCACGCAAAATAACACAATTATTTGTTGAGTAACGTTGCTTTCCTTCCTCCCTTTTTGCAGTCCAGTAAAAATACTCGGATGAATGAAGAGGATGAGACAATTTAATAATAACCCTCGTTTCACATATTCATTTAGAAAGATGTGTAAATATTTCCGTAAAACATCCAAATGCTGAACAAGGTGTTCCTAGAACTACACTCTGTGTACAAATCAACAAGAAAAGTACACAAATTGTCATGTCCGGATCTACAAAACCTTTGTTTTACCTCTTGTTGACAAAAAGTATCGATATTAGTCTTCGAACTGTATTGCCCCGATCCTTCCAAATGAAGAAAAATTACCACCGAAATGAAAATGTTACTGACGAACCAACGGTGGCTATAGTACTATCATTTATCTTTTAAGCGTACCGTTTTTAGCATTAACGTTACTGAAGTGTATGGCTTAAACAAAAAAATTCCTCGCGTAAAGAAAACGAGCAATTAACTTTAACCGTTGAATAACTGAATCTCTTTCACTTGTAATCATTCTGTCGACTATCAATATTTCAAAACAAAATTCTGGAGGCGCCGGGTATCGACCCCGGTACCTCTCACATGCTAAGCGAGCGCTCTACCATCTGAGCTACGCCCCCAGTTGAAGAAACTGATACTCGAAAGAGTTGGAGACACACACACGCTTTCTCTCTGGGTGTGGCTGAGTGTGTGGCAAGCGGCTCCAATTCACTTTCTTGTTTCTTTGACAGAGTGCGCTGCACCACTTATACATACGCATGAATCAATAAGATTTGAATATTGACACTGAATGCAAAAAGGATATTGTAAAATTATTGTAGAAAAGCCACGCACAGAGTATTATTCAGTATATTTAATACACGACAGTTTCCAAGCGAAGGTGAATTCAAAGCATGAACTTTGTAAAACGATATTTCCTCGAGGAATGTTGACTAAAAGCATGTTTTGGGTGAAGTGTATTATGAAACGATGTGAACGAATCACTTGCTCAAGTTTTAATTATTCTGCTTATCAAGGAACAATTGATATTATAGTTCATTCTCATGTTCAATAAGCAGTGTTTTCCGTAATACGCCGCATATAAAGATATTAGTACGTGCATATTAGATATTACAAAACTCGTATACGTGTATACAGATATCAGTATGTATTATTCCTGTCATGAAATTAGAAGCTTAGAGCACATTACGCTTGAGCACGTAATTCACATACCGACATTCATTGAGAAATAAAATCGCCTCATACTACTCATATTTCACTATCAAAACAAATGGCTAATGATGTGAAACTTATCAGTTTCCAGTCGACTGAAGATGAAAATACATTGAAGCTTAGTATCCGCTTGCTTGAACCAGCTTTTTATTCAGTTACAAGTTGTGCTAGAATATTAGTAATAAAAAATACCTATAATATCTAGATTATAAATTGCAAAACAATGTAAATAAACATCACAATTAAAGATATTCGATTCAATTTTTCATAAGAATATTTATGTTGTTTATTCAACAATTCATAATTTTCAATCGTTTTCGAACGGTCTACATCCTATTTCCCCATGAAGAGATAGCTTGAGATTTGTAATAAATCTACAAAAAAAAGGATTAAACAATAGCTTTTATACATTCAAACCTACCGCATACAGTCCATTTGATTGTACTCGCTCATTCACAGAAATTCCATTCGAAAGACCTTCCATTAAAGTAAGCGAATAGATGCCAGTGTGCATGGCAATTTTGGAAGTCTGCCGCGTGTTTTTGGACCAATAGCATCATAATGCATATCTCAATTGATATGCATTAAAGCATTTTCAATTATTGCATACAAACGGACTCATCGTTATTCTGGATGTTATTGAATCTCCTGGAATACAATCAGCAAAACGATGAAATTTCGTTACGTAAAATTTATTTCCATTGTTGTGTTCCTGCGTCAGTTAATTCGCAAATTACTTGATTGCATATTACGCGTTAGCAATCACGAAACAGTATCAAGCAACAGTCAAGGTAATTCAATTGATCTTAGGTGAATTTTCTCATGTTTAAACACTGTCATTAAGAAATCAAAAAGATAATCAAAGTAGAAATGAATTTTCGTCTAGATATTGTTCTTTCTGCGAACAAGGAGAATTTCATTGTTTCATAGACGTTTCAAAATGTTATTACTCTTTTACTGAACGTTTGAAATTCATTGTCCATATCAATTATTACTTACATCCCAAACTTAGTAGACAGCACTTAATACTAAAGATTAGGCAATCATTCGGAACATTTGATCAGTCGATGTAATTGCAGAGTCTCTGAACGGGAAGGTCCTAGGGTTCGAGTCCCGATGGAGACATGATTTTCAACGCTACCTACTATGTAGTTAGGACAAATTCTGAAATTTTCAACATAACAATAAAATGCAAATATTTCAGGACAGAATAAATGATCAAGCTGGAAAACTTTTGTTATGCATCACAAAACAAGTTTAATCTTGAAGAATTATATACAACTGATGATGCTCTAATAACACATTCTTTCTCGCATTGTTTCTAAATATGCAATTTTCGAAAATTCTTAACTTCAACGAAAATGAGAACTGGGAATATTATGAGACTATTTCTGGGAATATATGAGAATATTTCTTTAAAGCGTTTCTTGTTCTATTCGTGAAATTAAACTGAAGAATAACCTAGGTGCGGATTTTGAGAATTTAAAAAAAATAAATCATCATCAATTCATCAAAATTATGCACAAACCACTGAAAACTACTAGTTTCTTTAAAAAATTGTACATGACCTTTTTTTAAAGAGCTGATTTTTTAAAATAGAATTTGTTCAAAACAAAAATTTTTATTTTCAATTTTGTAGTTTTGAAATGATAAAATTTTTCAATTTTCTAGAACACAGAGAGTTTGCCGGAAATGAGATAAGCACCAATATTTTTTCCGTCCAGAATAAGAAAGGAGAAACTTTAAGAAAAAACCTGGAACCGTTTTCAGAAAATAAAATTTAATTGCCTATATTTCAAACAAAAATATGTAAAAATATTTCGTATTTTCGAAAAATTGTTCAGGAGTTTATTTCAAGATCTATTTCAAAAGTAGACTTCTTTAAGGGCAAAATTGCTTCTTCAACATGTAGTTGAAGACGTTGTATTTCAACTTTTGCAATACTCGAAAAATCAAGGATTTTAAAAAAATGAGACCTGCATCCTTCTCCACGCATGCACCACCTAGTGTCCTTGGTGCTATCTAAGGGTAAAGTTTAATAAAAATAATTGGGGGGCCGCTTTTGAGAAAATTTTGAAAATTGTTATGGCATCAAAATACATCATATAAGATACCCCCTTCAATACATCCGTTTTTAAACTCCGAGGGTCTGGAATTTATTTAAATCAATCGTAATCAAGAATCCACAAAACATGAACTCTGATTACACAGCGTGTTAGAGGAAATAATTTTCTGCATGTAGGAACAAGTTTTATCCATTTGTTCGTTAGGCTGGAAAATAAGAGTTTTTCTCCCGAAAGTTCGTCGTTTTCCAGCACACTATTACACTACTTTCTTTTCTTACGTAGTAAGCGCGAGAAAGTGAACATGAATGAATACTTTAAAGAACACTCGATATTCAAAAAAATTAAATATAATTTCTGAGTTTCGTTTTGGTTTTAGAAACGATATTCATGCATTGAATTGATTTTTCGTGATTAATACACGAAAATTCCTTAAAACTATTTGGGGTCCTGGGGATCCTAACCTCTTGCGTATTGCACGTTATTTTACTCAACATTCAAAATCATGAAATGTCCTTCACACATTCCATCGATACCGTCCCCTAATGCGTCAAGAGTCTGGATCTACTGTCGACACGTCACTGGCTCAAAGCAGCCGAAAACTAACACCTGTGAGCCGCAAACTCTCCAGTAAATGGTGAGCGTGTCTGTGGAATCGGCAACTCCTCTCCGCCGCCTCCGGACGCCCGACCTACCTAAGCCCACCGTTGCGCCGCCGCCGCCGCCGCCGCTGCCCTCGGCGCCCTTGGCCTCTCCGCCCTGCGGCCCTTCCGCAGTTGCCCTGTCGCATCTGTTGCCCGCAACGGCGGTGCCTCACCTTAATCCCCCTTCTCCTAAGCCTTCTTCACCGCAGATTTCTCCACCGCTTCCGTCATCGCCACCGCCGCCATCTCCACCTCTGCCATTACATTCACAGCCTCCGCCATCTTTCCCGATGCAGCCTTCACGATCATCTCCATTTCCACCGTAGCCTTCACCTTCATCGATACTACATGTCTCATCACCACTCCCCGCCACCAAATCCCCTTTATCTCATCAATCGGCGCCACATCCTTTGCTTTCTCTCCTATCACCACCACATCCCCATAACCACTTCCACTGCCACCACTTCGCCCATCCCCGCCTCCACATCCACCTCCGACAACGCCGCCATCTCGTCACCACATTTACCGCCTGCACCCCCTTCGCCAGGGCTTTGGCGCCGCAGCCCCGCCCCCTTCCCCGGCTCTGGGACTTCGCATGGGCACACACTGCGCCCACGCCCCCGCCCCCGCGCGCACCTTCTTCCGGGGAGGTGTTTGCGTTGGCGAAGCCTGTTTGCGCGCGCGCTGCCGCCTCCGTCAACGGATTACCGCCCCGCCTCCCCCTCCCCCCCCGCCTCCTGCCTCCCCCGCCCCCGCTCCGATGCAAAGACCCTGCGGATCTGTGGCACCATGCGCGCGTCCACCACCTTCACTGCCCAGCGCACTTCCGCCACCGTTGCCTCCTCACCATAGGATGGCCCATTCCAAAGCGAGGAGGCTATTGGCTTTCCGCCTCCGACCAAATCTTATCACTGAGAATAATTGTGCACTCTCGTGGCAGGTTTGAGTCTTTCTTTTACATTTGCTATGGAGACTATCTTGCTTCACTGATAGAGAAAAATGCACGTATATATATATATATATATATATATATATATATATATATATATATATATACGTAAAATGCTTTTGGGGGCCCCTTGTAACCGGTGGCCCCAGGTAATTGCACCTGCCGGGCGGCGGTAGTTACGCCAGCGGTGATTGACCATCTGGGAACGGTCGTTCTTCGATTGCTGAAACCACGTCAGTACTAGAGATGTATATCGGAGATATTGACGAAACGTTTGAAAAGTCACTTTCCATCATTCAGGAATAATCGACAATCACGTTTACTCTGGCCATGTAAACCTACATTGTTTTTCAGACTTGTTTCCTGCTTCACGTTTGTGTTTGCAACCCGACATCGGAACTGCACACTTATGCATATTCGGGGGAATAACAGTATCGTGAGGCTAATAATATTACCACATAATGTTCCAAATTAGTGAGATTGAAATCCATCATTAACAAATAAAACAGTATTAGAACGATCCCTGTTACAGGCAAATTTTATGTAACCGTTACAAAAATACGACTATGTGCCATTTTGCAGTTCCATCAGTTTACTATCGCATCCTTCGTGCCTAGTCTCTAACATTTCCATCCACTCAGCTCTTCCATCGACACGGCCAAAGTAACTGACGTGTACGATCATTCTCTGTAATATTCTATAAGCTCCGCCCGAACTAGCTCAACATTTTCAACATTGATTCGCCTTACCTCACTACAAAGCACGTTTCACGTGTTAACAGGCGCGCAAACTCTTCGGACTTTAACCACTTCCCCGACGCACACTCTCCAAATGCGCTCGTCGCGCTCCAATCTCGATCTGTCACCGCTCGCGTACCCTCCATCCTATTCCACTCCACTCAGCTTCTAAATTGCCCGCTCTCCACCCTTCTGCTGCATCTCTGCCAGACGCCCATCGCCCATCGCCCATCGCCACGCCACGCCCCGCCCCGTCCCGCCCCGCCACGCCCCGCCCCTCCCCGCCACGCCCCGCCACGCCCCGCCACGCCCCGCCACGCCCCGCCACGCTCCGCCCCGCCACGCCCCGCCACGCCCCGCCACGCCCCGCCACGCCCCGCCACGCCCCGCCACGCCCCGCCACGCCCCGCCACGCCCCGCCACGCCCCGCCACGCCCCGCCACGCCCCGCCACGCCCCGCCACGCCCCGCCACGCCCCGCCACGCCACGCCCCGCCACGCCCCGCCACGCCCCGCCACGCCCCGCCCCGCCACGCCCCGCCACGCTCCGCCACGCCACGCCCCGCCCCGCCCCGCCACGCCCCGCCCCGCCACGCCCCGCCCCGCCACGCCACGCCCCGCCACGCCCCGCCACGCCCCGCCACGCCACGCCCCGCCACGCCACGCCCCGCCACGCCACGCCCCGCCACGCCCCGCCACGCCCCGCCACGCCACGCCCCGCCACGCACGCCCCGCCACGCCCCGCCACGCCCCGCCACGCCCCGCCACGCCCCGCCACGCCCCGCCACGCCACGCCACGCCACGCCCCGCCACGCCACGCCACTCCCCGCCACGCCCCGCCACGCCACGCCCCACCACGCCACGCCACGCCACGCTACGCCACGCCACGCCCCCGTCCGTCGCCGGTTGGCAGGCGGGCGCACGGCGCGGTTCATCAGCGCGCTCTGTCAACAGGCTGCTAATCGCCCGTTACCGCCCCCGCTCCCGCCGCCGACGCCACCAGCTGAGCCAACGCCGCCACTGCATCATCGACTACCCCCTCCACTCGCGCCGCCAACGCTGTTCCCGCTTCCACAGCCTGCCTTTCGCCAACGCCGCTGCCGCTACTGCTGCCGGGTGCACCAATGCGACGACTGCATCAAAGGCTGCCCGTTTTGTCTCGCATCTGCTGCAGTTTTTGCCTCTGCTGTTCCCGACCATCCTCCTAGCCGGCCTTCCCGCTCCTTCCGATTTCTATCTCGCCCCATTTCTTGTTGTAGACTGTCCTCTTCTCCGGTCCCTTCCGTGCTGCTTGTTGTTTACCTCTGATGCTGTTCTCACCTCTGTCATTTACTACATCCCTGTTCCACACAACGGCCGTCGCGAACTGATCCAACTCTGCCACTGCATCACCAGATACTCATTCATTCCCACCGCCGATTCCACTCGGCTAACAGAGTCTCCCTTCAGCCAATTTCGCTGCTGTCTTCGCTGCTTCCATTTCCAAACGCACCAACGCTACGCTACTCACAAACAACACTCAGTTCTGTTTCGCCTCACCTCTGTTGCTGTGTTTACAGCCGCCATTCCCGTCTTCCCCCATAACTACCACATCCTACGTTCTTACCCCCCTTCGTTCCCTCTCGCTCAAGTACCGTCCCCTACCCGTTCTCGTCCTTCCTCCTCCCCCTTCTCCTCTGCGCTTCTAGTATTACCACTAGTGTTGTTCTTATCACCTTCATCTCCGCCTTCACTTCCCTCCCCACCGCCGTTCATCCTCCGCCCTTGACACTGCTATCCCTCGTCACTCCGCATCTGTTCCCGCCGCACTCTACCCTGTTCCCTCCACGGGCACGCCCGTGAACCATCTTAACACACACACACACACACACACACACACTTCTCACCGGCCCACACCGCCCCCGCCCCGTCCGTGCCCTATCTCCTCTCCGACCCCGCGCAGCAGCCCAAAGCATCCGAACGCGCGGCGACCCGTCCTGGAGTCTCGAAGCCAACAGCTAAATCATCAGCTCTCTCACCTCTCTCTCTCTCTCTCATTCTCCCTCATACTCTCTGTGTGTGCCTCTCCCGCGTTGATTTGCGGGAATTGTGCTAGCACCCTGTGCGTCGAGGCGCTGTTGTGGGCGTCGCGATGGCCTGCGATTATGCACGGGCGGTCGCGGAGGGGGATGGGACCCAATCTCCCTAATTTCCTTCGCAAGTGGCAGTGTTCGTGGGTGCAGGACACTTATGTGCTCATTTTCGGAACTTCTACATTCTAGAGTCTATGACACTCAGACATACAGACCCTTTGACCTTAGACGTTGGCTAGTAAATTGGTAATTGGTATTGGCTATCTCGACGAATTGTGAAATGATCGGAATACACGGTGTATGGTGGTTTATTTGTCGACCTTACGATAATCCACGCCGTACCCCGCGTCAGTCTAAACTATAGGATGGAAAGGAAAAGAATAGAATGTGAATATAAGATCACGGTCTATCTGTGATCCGATCTACCAGTAGTGTGTACCAGTAGTACCAGCAGTTTTGGAATTAGTTGAAAGTTCAAAAACTCAACATTTTACACTTGTCTCCTGCGCATAATATAAAATAACCTGTTGAATTGTGTTTAGATATAGAGTTTGCACGTTTCTGGAATCCCATGATAGAGATTGAGGTGTCCAGAAGAGCTAAATCTCCAACATTAAATCTGAAAATCTATTTTCTACACGTTCCAAAAAGATCTCGTTTAATAGATTATTTGCCAAGGAGCACAGATACACCCCCTCATCACACAGAAACATAGCTTCAAAGGTTTAGCATTTTAGTTATCAACGATGGTAATGCGAGTTTCAGCGTGAAGTGTATTGTGAATTGCATTTACGCCTGCTGATTTCGCCTTAGCATACTTCACAAAGTTCCACATTTTGTTTCTTCTTAAAGCTGTTAAACAAGTCCTTTGGGGTAATTTCTTATCCAGAAGAATTACACTTATGGAATTATGTGGCGATTTTGTCTTCAAAGACATTTAAGATATCTTTCACTTCTTTTTCTTAGCTCAACGTCAAAACATCTCTGTTTAAGACATCTTAACTCAACGTATTATAAGTAATAGATGGCGCTGCTGTTATTGCGATCTGGCGATCTGTTATTGCAAAAACTTTGTCCAGCTGCCTCGTGTAATAAGCTTTGTCTGCTTTGTGCCTCGTGTAATAAGTACAATGAAAATAATTGAAGCATTTTTCATAAAATAACTTTTCACGCGCACTGAATTTGGAGTCGACGTCCTCCAACTAATTCATGGTGCGTTTGAACGACAGCTTTTTTCCGCCCATTGATTATTCAATTAATCGCTTGCTGCTTAGTACCCTCGGTGATGCTATGCAAATGAAGAAAACGACCGAGTCGCAAAGCTAGTAGAAAAGTGGCCGTGTAGCTTTAGATTAATTCAATCAAAGGGCGCGAAAAATATTGTCGAATCATGATTGCCATCAATGCCCGACGTCTCTTGAATTAATGAAAAATGAAAGAATTGAATTTCTCAACCAAAATCGTGTTATTTTACGGCAACGATATCAGTAATTGTCGCGAAACAGTTTGTCCAATACACCAGGGTGGTTATGCATTTGTTTTACCATGGATAATGTAGAACTAGATATTCGGAGAATGCATTTTATATTGATTTATTTATGCAAATTTGCGAACGTTTCTCCTCTATCAAACAATAATCTGTTAGCTTATTATCAGTAAGCAAACAATATAAAATAGGTCTTCAGAAAGTTCCTAGTGTTCTTTGAAGAGCAGGCAAGAATTTCACCATATTTAACCAAATATTTCCTGACAGCTTTGCAATGGAGAGACAATAATTGGAGCCACAGTTGACAATAAATATAAATTGAAAATATACTCAAGTAAATCGCAAAACAATATTTTATTATAGCATTTTTTTACCAGAAAGGTAGCCGTTCACTAATTGCCATTGAAACCATTTATTTGTGTAATAAAGCAGCAATCGCGGTCAACCCGGGTAAAACTGCTGGCAGCTGATACAGAGACAGTCAATGTTCAAGATGAAAGGCAAAAACCTAGAAATCCAATCAGGTTGCTGATAATTCACACTGGCCTGTTCAAGATTTCTTATAACAAAACTGTTGGATATTTACTAAAACGTATGTAGTACCGATGAACTCAGATTTTAATTTCCCGAGTGGCTGAGTGCGCTTTGCTGAAGGAAGAAATTCCCAATACATAAGTAACCAGGAAAACGTCGCGTGCCAAAAGCGGTAATAACATGCAAACAAAAAAAACAGCTATCTACAAAAACAATACTATTTGTCCGAATATTAGGTTATAGAAATGATTGTAATCGTCTTCTTTTCTTCTGACATGCCAAAAGTTAGTACACAGTTTCATTTCAAACATCAATATCATGTATGTTGAAATTCATTCTGTTGAATGAACGACGGAGATTGCGATAAATAAACATATATACGACGAATACAAAATGTGCTATGTTACTTAGGTAGCCCCAGTCTATACTACACGTTGCGAAAACTGTATGTTCGCATTCTTTTACAATTTAAAAGATAAAAGAGGTGTTATGACCCATTTGACACCCCTGTGTGGCATTGTCTTCCAGAGGTCTTCGGTAATAAAACTGTAAAGATTGGATAATGTGCCCCTTCGATAAAAACTAGAATCCCTCAAGAGAGTTGAAACAAACATTTATATGGTGTTCAGAAAATTTATTTCGAGAGGCAAGTTTACAAGGCAAACCATTTATTTGTGTAATAAAGCAGCAATCGCGGTCAACCCGGGTAAAACTGCTGGCAGCTGATACAGAGACAGTCAATGTTCAAGATGAAAGGCAAAAACCTAGAAATCCAATCAGGTTGCTGATAATTCACACTGGCCTGTTCAAGATTTCTTATAACAAAACTGTTGGATATTTACTAAAACGTATGTAGTACCGATGAACTCAGATTTTAATTTCCCGAGTGGCTGAGTGCGCTTTGCTGAAGGAAGAAATTCCCAATACATAAGTAACCAGGAAAACGTCGCGTGCCAAAAGCGGTAATAACATGCAAACAAAAAAAACAGCTATCTACAAAAACAATACTATTTGTCCGAATATTAGGTTATAGAAATGATTGTAATCGTCTTCTTTTCTTCTGACATGCCAAAAGTTAGTACACAGTTTCATTTCAAACATCAATATCATGTATGTTGAAATTCATTCTGTTGAATGAACGACGGAGATTGCGATAAATAAACATATATACGACGAATACAAAATGTGCTATGTTACTTAGGTAGCCCCAGTCTATACTACA
This sequence comes from Gryllus longicercus, assembly GCA_038098605.1. Lineage (NCBI taxonomy): Eukaryota > Metazoa > Arthropoda > Insecta > Orthoptera > Gryllidae > Gryllus > Gryllus longicercus. Next base: position 15,579 of record JAZDUA010001615.1, on the reverse strand, counting down.
CGTTGCGAAAACTGTATGTTCGCATTCTTTTACAATTTAAAAGATAAAAGAGGTGTTATGACCCATTTGACACCCCTGTGTGGCATTGTCTTCCAGAGGTCTTCGGTAATAAAACTGTAAAGATTGGATAATGTGCCCCTTCGATAAAAACTAGAATCCCTCAAGAGAGTTGAAACAAACATTTATATGGTGTTCAGAAAATTTATTTCGAGAGGCAAGTTTGTTCTCTTTTATTCTGCACACACATTTTACGTAATTTTATGTTGACATAAGCGTATTTTACGAATTTCCCATCGCTGAAAAGTAAATTGAATAACATCTCTCTTATACTTTCCATTTTGTTTTGCATCCATTTGCTGAGGATTTTAATATTTATATTCTTCAAACATTACCTGAAGCACGCACAAAGAAGAGAAGCCGAGTTAATTATCTCTATATAATGTTACATTACTCTAACAAATTTTAAAAAGTTAAATGTTTTGGGATGAATAATATTATTTCTTTATATACTAGTTGGTCCAAAACGAAAATAATACTGAACATAATTGTTTACCTTCTGTTTTTGATATGACAGTACTTATTAGATAAAATATCAACAATGTGTTTTTTTTACATTGTTACTACCTTAATAGTATATCTTGTTGAAGTCTGTATAATACACTGTTTCAGAAATGAAATTTTTGCCATTCAGAAGATAGTTGCTAACATGGAAGAATCCCATTTAGTTTTTTACCTTAATTGCATAATTGAAGTTTGGTTTGGAGAAGCAAAGCAATTGTCGTTTATGGCACCAACATAGAAGGAAAGAAATATAGGCTTAAAATGCATAAATTGCATACTGAACTCAGGGACTTTATACTCGCACGAGGACATCAGCTCATCTAGAAGTTTCGTGAAATTTTTGTTCAAAAAATCGCATAAAACGATTCGTTACATTTTTAAGGAGTTCCATATTACTTTCTGCTTCTGTCTTGCTTAAAATTGGTAGTTTAACTTTCTTTTGATTATCTTTGAACTCACTTGTTTCAACTATGAAATTCAACCTGGAAAAATTTTGATGAGTAGGCAAATGCAAAACTCAAGACACCTAAATTCTTTACTTGATATTTGACCAGTAGAAGGACCTATTCCAATTTGATATATTAGGTGTGTGCAAAATTTTGCTTGGCTCTACTAAAAATTTAGGCACTGCCTTTTTAATTCCATGAGTTAATGATTGTCTTAACGGTAACATTTTCCACGAAACTGAATGTTCCTGGTGTGTATATCTCGCTCAAGATATATAAGAAGAGCATAATTATGTATTTGTTTATTGCTTGTGCGAAACGTCATTTTCACAAAGGGATTCTTGCATACTTGCTACCTTGATGTTCGGCCTTCACACGTCCTTGGTTGTAGAATTTCGTATTCTAAGTAAGATCTTTGACTAACATTCAGTTCATCTTCAATCTTAGGCCATCTTAAGATTCGAAGAGTCTGTGATGAAATATAGTCTGCAGTTCTTGAGGTTGATAGCAGATATTCTTCGCTTTATAAAGAAAAAAATATAATTTAACAGTGGCGGCTCGTCCTTAGATTGCACGGTTGCACAACCCCTACAATACTTAGCATACGTTAGAAATATGTCTTATCGTTTAAATTGATGTATTGCTCCAATATCAATGTGTGTTTGGAATCAAAAAGTCAAAAGCTCTCTTTCGCGTCTAGTTGTAAGCCAGGTCGCACACCGGTGTGTCACGTCACGCTTACGGGAAGTTCACATTGTGAGGCGCGGCCCATCCGCCTACCCGCGCGCCCCTATGGGTCAACAATGTTGGCAATCGATCATTCCACGAACGTTTTAGTACCGCAACGATGGTTAGAGAGCGCCAACCGGTTACGTCGCAAAGCACTGGGCCTCCGTTGCCTTGAAGGAGTCCGAGGGGAATACCAGTTTTCTGTCTTCGTCTAAATATTACTGAACTATGCATCACTAATAAATATCAGTTTATAGAGGGAGAAGTGGCAATAGAAGTATAACATGAAGATAGAAGTGGTAAGAAAGACCGGATAGAGAAATTATTAGTTTCTTTCAATATCTTTGTTTGGTGCTTACGCTATGAAGTGAACCCTGTAGGACACGCACGAGTTAAAGCTATTCGTCTACACGCGGTGATATATCAGATGCGTCATTTAAATTTTAACTTATCTTGCTTCACGAAATGATTATTAGGTGGTTCAGACACAGTCATTGAACTCATTTACTGCCTACTGAAATTTTATTCACGTATATTATTTAATAATAATAAGAAGAATATATATTTAAAACATTTACGAGTTGTAAATAGCACTTCACGCTTCGGTCTGCGGTATGCTACGGCAGCACGGGTTGTTTGGGAGTATTCTGGGGACGACAGCATAAAGCCTGTTGGCACGAGTGGAAAGCTGTACCTTAGGAACGATAAGGGAAACTCTGAGGAGTGTGTTCTCAAAATGTTCTATGACACACTATCAACAGAAAAACGACTGAGCCACATACCACATATGCCGCAATGTTAAACGCTCTTTAGGTTAATTTTCTGAGTGGAGAATGCAATTTAAAATATATAATATATTGTGAAATATTTGTAATATTAATTATAAAACAGTTTTATAATTAAGTATAAAAAAGTTTTTTAACGGAAATGATAATTAATATGCAAGTCACAAATATGGCATAATGAATCATCAAATTACATTTAGTTGTAACAAAGTATGAAACAAAAGGAGAGGAATAACGTGATTTTACTGCCGGTATATCGGTCATAGACAATATATTTACATTAAAACAACTTATAGAAAAGATAACGAGGAGAGGTATGGAAGTTCATCTAGGTTTCATCGATCTTCAGAAGGCGTAAGACAATGTACCGGTTGCTAGAGTATGGGAAGAAGATGGACTTAAAATCAGTGAAAAATGAATTGGAGCTACACAGAATCTATATACGAACAACACCTCTCAGATTAAGATCTACAGCAGGCTCTCGGATCAATTCCCAGTCAGCAAAGATCTTCGTCAGTGTTGCTGTCTTTCCCCAACATTGTTTAGAATATATCTGCATCAAATTTTACAGCAGTGGGAGAAACAATGCAGAATAATGGGAATGGCTATCGGAGAGGATAAATTATATTGCTGCGAGGCTAGAGGCTATGACGGCAAGAGAAATGCAAGATGATCTATGGCCAAATAGAGAGGCATGAAGACAGAGTGCAGAAACGGCGACAGCTGTAGAGCAACTCCATACAATATAGGAAACCAAATTATATTGTGGATTACCGACTTCTTCCATAATTTCTAAACAGAATGTATAACAGTAAAACAAATTGATGCTGCTGGTTTGTAAAAGAAACCGTTCTACAAAGTGGTAAAAGAATGTTCTGACTTTTGAGAATGGTTGTGTTTGGTCGTTCGGATTTAATGTCTGAACTTTTATCGTTACGCATCGGAAACTTCTGACTAAGTCGTTTTATTGTCGATAAATATCAGATTAACATACGAACATCAAAGAAAAAAACCTGAAAACTCACGGAAGGAAGGGAGTCTTAAAACATGAAAATGTTTGTTCTTTGGCTATTAAGTTATCGGCCTCTACAAATGGGAGGTTTGAATAAATAAATCAAATTGCATAATATTTTTTTCTTATACATAATGCTTCCTTGATAAACATAATGTTTTTGACTCGTAAGAAAATATCAATGTGCTCATATTTCATATTGCAATGAAATCCACAATCATAAATCTCTGAATTGTAGGCGTGGTCATAAATAATACCATCTCATAGTTCGAAAAAAAATGATTTAATTTGCTCATATCTAGAGAAAATCAAGTGATGCTAGAAAAGGTATAAAGTGCTTGCAAGCGACTAAATCAAGGAACGGACAAGTTCTTCATTCAACTCTCATCAAAGCAAATATTTAAAAAATTATACATGTCTTTCTTTTCCATAACAATATTCAGTATAAGAATTGATATATACGTAATTAGCACGTATACTAAAATAGTTTTGCTAAAACAGAACATACTTTCTCCCATTTCTACTAACTTTTTCCATGTTTTTGAAAGAGATTTCCTTTAATACAAAAATGTCTACTACCAATATTCTATTTTTGAAATGTTCTTTATTTGAGATTTTCAAAAATAAACAGTTTGGCAGAAATTGGACTAGCATCAATTTTTCACTATCCATAGTCCCATGCAAGGAAAAAAGTTGAAAGAAGAAAACATAGTGTCGTATTTGATTCATTCATTCTTTCGTGTTTCCGTGTGCGACAACTGCTATGGCCATTAGTCCTATACCTATACTGCAAGTGCAATGGGTTGATCTTACGTCGCTGGGTGATGAGATCCGGCGCTGGTATAAACGTAGACGGTGAGATCCGGCCGACATAGACGGCTTGTGGGGTTTTCCCCAACCAGGCATCTCCTACCAGCGGTAGATACATGCATTGCATTACCACACAAGAATTGAGGATGGGACAAGGAAATAGAAGAAAATACGGCGCGCGGTCCGTGGCCCGTTTGTTAGGGTGCTGCTCTGGCATTCGCCTGGTGTTGAACGGAGAAACCACGGAAAACTACCGATCAGAGCAGCTGGCCGCTACATTCCTCTTCCACGCAGCGGCTGGACTCAGCCTAGCTATATAGCCAGTGTTGAAAATCCTGCCACCGTCAGTACTCGAACCCTAGGCCTTTCCGGGCAGAGGCACAGCAGTGACGTCAGTAGGGGCCTTCAGGCACTTAAACTGCAGAAGAGCAACGAGTTCGTTGAGGGAAATGTAGAAGAATATCCATTTTGGAGAAAATCGCCTAAACCATTCAACCTTATCGGACCACAGATTGACAGACGGACTGGCGGCTTTTTGCCGTCAATCCACTTTTCGTTATCAAGGGTCCATGAAACGTGAATTCTGAGCACACAACATGTTAGAGAAAGTAATTTAACACTTAAGTATTAAGTATTTAAATATAAGTTTTGTAAATTGTTTTAATGACAGAGACTCACTGCCTTTAGTGAATAAACTTGTAAGAAGGAAGTAAATAGTTTTGATTTTTGACCGTACTTGTTTTATGCATGCAATGACGAAAATAAGATTCAAATATATATCACATTTCAATTGCCTGATGAAAGTTCTTTAATAAGAAATTCGTTTCTGATAGGAAAATATTCTGCCTTATAATACTCAGAGACATTCATTAATAAGAAAAATGACACATTGTCTAAATACATTGAAGACGTGTGCATATTCAGAAATTCAGCATTAACGTAATAAACTTTTATTCGCAAATGAAGTCCAATTTGACAGAATACTATATTTTATCGTCAACTCAAACTGGTTTAAAACATACGTACACTGTGAAATGTGCATTCACACGACAAATTTATCGCCAGAAGAGCGAAACGGGCAGAGTAGTCGCTTTCGTGTAATTACATTAAAACCGAGGGGCTTCTTTTTTACAATGCTCCACGTCCCGGGTGTCGCGGGTTGTCTCGAGAAGGAAAGCAAGCGAATTTCACAGCTGGCGGCGGCGGGCTGGGGCGGAAGCGGCCGAGCCTCCGGCGACGGAGCGGGGGCGGGGGCGGGCGCGGGGGCGGGCGCGGGGACAGGAACGCCCATGGGAGGGCAGCGGGCTTGGCGTCGGACGAAGAGACGGCGGTGCTGGCGGGAGTGACAGTGAGAGGACTACCGGCAGCAGAGGCGTCTGCGCAGGTGGCGCCAGCTGAGGTGGCAGCTGTGGGGGTGCAAATGTGGCAGAGGCGGTGAAGATAGCGTGGGTGATGGGAGATACGCGTCGTAGGAGGGGGGGGGGCGACTATGGTAACCAAGGTGGTGGGACATTTCCGGCAGCTTTTGGCGGCAGGTGTGACCGGGACGGCGCGGTGGGGCGGGGTGGGGCGGGGTGGGGCGGGGTGGGGCGTGGAGTGGGGGGAGGGGCGGGGTGGGGGCGGGGAGTGGGGCGGGGTGGGGCGGGGTGGGGCGGGGTGGGGCGGGGTGGGGCGGGGTGGGGCGGGGTGGGGCGGGGTGGGGCAGGGTGGGGCGGGGTGGGGCGGGGTGGGGCGGGATGGGGCGGGATTTAGAGACAGGATGGCAGGCGGAGAGGGCGGCAGAAGCTGCGGGAGAGGCAGGGTTGGCAGGCGTGGTGGGAGCAGCGAGGAGGGCGGGGAAGTAGCGGTGGTGATTGGAGAGGTGAAAGTGGTGCTGGCAGCGGGTGTGGATGGGCAGCAAGAGCTTCAGATGTGACAGGAGTGGCATGGGCTGTGGCAGCGACGTTGGCTGAGGAAGAACAGACGGCTTCCGCAGCGGATGTGGCGGAGCGAGGGGGACAGCAGATCGCCAGGAGCTGCAGGAGCGCCGAGAGTGGCGGGGGTCACAGGGATGGCAGTGGAGGCAGTGAATTCAGTGAGTACGCCGGTAGGAGGCGGCGGAGGCTCCCTTTCCGCTGGCGGAGGCGGCGCTGGGGGGTTGGTGGCGGGGCCGGGGGCGGCGTGTCCCGGGAGATAATATCCGAAATGCGGAGGAAGTGGGCGGATGACCGGAGCAGCCGGGAGTGGCAGCGGCGCTGCAAAAATCGAGTTAGAGGCCGACGCGGGTGGCGCCTCGCCGCCCACGCCGCCCGCCGGGGGCCAATTTGCAGCGCGGAAATGACGGAGCGTCGCTCGGACAGCCGGCGGCGGCGGCGGCGGCGGCGGGGGGCAGAGGCGGGGGAGCAAGCCGGAGGCGGTGTGGCAGCCGGGTGGAGGCGGGGAAGGATTGGCGAACGGGGCAACACGACGGGTAGAGGAAGTCAGCAAAAGAAGAGCTGCGGGGAATTGGCGGGGGCCTGGCTTCGCCCTAAGCGGTAGAGAAAGTCGAAAGGCGTGGAAGAAACGGGACATACGGGGAAGAGAGCTAGGAGTTTATAAGGAAGGAACGGATAAAGGACGGGAAGAAACTGTGAAGAGGAGGAAACGAAAGGGGGATGAGACATGGCCAGACACATACGTAAAGGCGTGAAAGCATAGCCGGAGCGGAGGCGGGTGTGCAGATGAAAGTATATCGGGTTGAAATATTGGTAAAGAATGGGACTTGTAGAGAAGTAGGTTGGAGGAATCGAGAGTGTTAACCTTTGTCGAGAGTGCTACACTTTGCAGTGTAGTGGATGCCCCAATACTATGGTGAGGTGTGATAGGGTTGATGGTGTTAGAGGAAGGTGGTGAAAGCAACGAAACGCGACACCGTCCGCGATGACTGAAACACTGTAACACTGTAACACTGTAACACTGTAACACTGTAACACTGTAACACTGTAACACTGTAACACTGTAACACTGTAACACTGTAACACTGTAACACTGTAACACTGTAACACTGTAACACTGTAACACTGTAACACTGTAACACTGTAACACTGTAACACTGTAACACTGTAACACTGTAACACTGTAACACTGTAACACTGTAACACTGTAACACTGTAACACTGTAACACTGTAACACTGTAACACTGTAACACTGTAACACTGTAACACTGTAACACTGTAACACTGTAACACTGTAACACTGTAACACTGTAACACTGTAACACTGTAACACTGTAACACTGTAACACTGTAACACTGTAACACTGTAACACTGTAACACTGTAACACTGTAACACTGTAACACTGTAACACTGTAACACTGTAACACTGTAACACTGTAACACTGTAACACTGTAACACTGTAACACTGTAACACTGTAACACTGTAACACTGTAACACTGTAACACTGTAACACTGTAACACTGTAACACTGTAACACTGTAACACTGTAACACTGTAACACTGTAACACTGTAACACTGTAACACTGTAACACTGTAACACTGTAACACTGTAACACTGTAACACTGTAACACTGTAACACTGTAACACTGTAACACTGTAACACTGTAACACTGTAACACTGTAACACTGTAACACTGTAACACTGTAACACTGTAACACTGTAACACTGTAACACTGTAACACTGTAACACTGTAACACTGTAACACTGTAACACTGTAACACTGTAACACTGTAACACTGTAACACTGTAACACTGTAACACTGTAACACTGTAACACTGTAACACTGTAACACTGTAACACTGTAACACTGTAACACTGTAACACTGTAACACTGTAACACTGTAACACTGTAACACTGTAACACTGTAACACTGTAACACTGTAACACTGTAACACTGTAACACTGTAACACTGTAACACTGTAACACTGTAACACTGTAACACTGTAACACTGTAACACTGTAACACTGTAACACTGTAACACTGTAACACTGTAACACTGTAACACTGTAACACTGTAACACTGTAACACTGTAACACTGTAACACTGTAACACTGTAACACTGTAACACTGTAACACTGTAACACTGTAACACTGTAACACTGTAACACTGTAACACTGTAACACTGTAACACTGTAACACTGTAACACTGTAACACTGTAACACTGTAACACTGTAACACTGTAACACTGTAACACTGTCACACTGTCACACTGTCACACTGTCACACTGTCACACTGTCACACTGTCACACTGTCACACTGTCACACTGTCACACTGTCACACTGTCACACTGTCACACTGTCACACTGTCACACTGTCACACTGTCACACTGTCACACTGTCACACTGTCACACTGTCACACTGTCACACTGTCACACTGTCACACTGTCACACTGTCACACTGTCACACTGTCACACTGTCACACTGTCACACTGTCACACTGTCACACTGTCACACTGTCACACTGTGACACTGTGACACTGTCACACTGTGACACTGTGACACTGTGACACTGTGACACTGTGACACTGTGACACTGTGACACTGTGACACTGTGACACTGTAATGGAGCCCATACGTCGTCCCATGTTAGTGTTGCATACAAAAATTAACTGCAAGCCTCGAATAGTCCGTTATTATATCATATAGAAATTCTTTGAAAAATTCTCCAGGGAAGTTTGAGATAGTATGTTGCTAGAGAAGTATGAGTATCTGCCGGAAACATGTTCAATTTATAGCGATTATGGAAAATGTGATAATCATTCACTCTCCATTCATCAACCACTCTCCTTGAAAACATACCAAATATGCAACTAAAATAAGTCATTAATCTTAGTTTATACTTAAATAAAATATTGGTATATTGTATTCAAAATGAGTGTGTCATGGAATGTATTTCCTGTGTAGTAAATTATTTAGTGTATTACTTCTCATTTTAAAAATATTATGCATACAGACATTTATAAAACTTTATTAATAGTGTGGAGGTTTGACCAATGTTAGCCTAAAATGTTAATCTCTTGCGTATTTTATTTAGGGGGAAATTAAATCTCAATTAAAAAAAATACATATGAGTATCTCTAAATTTTATAAGTAACTTCATTTTTATTGCGAATTAAAAATGTATGGAAAAATATAAAATTTCCATTCATAATACATGTCATTGTACTAAGTATTTCGAGTTCGCAGTTCTATACAGCTACGCTTTCCTTCTTGGCAAATGTACGGAAATAGTAGCTTTTAGAGATTTTACAGTACAGTAGGATAATGATAACGTAAAACATAATGATGACGGTGGAAACATTACTTGTTATGACGCAAAGATTCCGAACTTCCAAACAACAGTGTGTATTGAGCTGTCTACCAATGAGGGAAGCGATGGTGAACCTTGTATATGTGTAAATTTGTTGCATGAAATTTCACAACAAAGGTTTACTGTCAAGAAATCGATCATTTTGGACCCCTCTACATACCCTAGGAGTTTGTGACATCCATTCTGCGACATTCTATGTAGTGCACCACTGTGTTTAAACTACATCAGTGTGATGTTCTCCAAAGACGATTTTGCTGTACGAAGCCCTCATTAAAATTTGGTCATTCCTTTCGATTGGTTCAAAGCATAATGACGATGTCGAGACGACAATGATAATAATATTGGCTTTTGTAAGTACAGAAAGTATATAAAATTGAGAAAACAAGAAACCGATGCAGCAAAATGATTGATTGATTGATTGTTAGTGATTCTGGGCCCGTCTACTACTAAGGAGGTCACTAGACCCGTACGTGTTTGCATATGACAAGGAAGAGGTAGGAAAGGCCGCGCGCAGTCCGTGGCTCGTTTGTTAGGGGACTGCTCCGGCATTTGCCAGGTGTTGATCGGAGACACCACGGAAAACCACCGATCAGAGCAGCCACCCACTGCAATTCTCCTCCAAAATGCGGCTGAATTCGAACTAGCTGACAAGCTAGAGTCGAAAATGCTGCCACAGTCGGCACTCGAACCTAGGACGTCCCGGTCATAGGGCCTGCAGTGACATCAGTTGACGCTCTGCGCCATTACTCTGTATGCAGCAGGATAAAACAAGCCGCCCCAATAGTCAGTCTAATTGTTGTGGAACTGTAGGGGATTCCAACGTAGCTTCGAAAGCAGAGGGTTCAAGTTTCAAGTAAGGCATGGATATTTTTTCCGATGCGATTTGGCATGAAGAGCAGATTTTCAATATCACTGCTTGGGGTACCATGTCAGAATCTTATTTTTACTCTTAACTCTTTCCCCAACACCCGAAAACTACAGTGTGAGTACAGTGTTACTGGTAGTACGATGCAATGGGTTTATGGGACCCTACTGCGTGTTTAGTCCGGATGGACCTGCGTTCTGTACCTCTAATCTGCGACATGCGCCTTGGGATCCTGCGGTGTTTCTTTAGTATCTAGCCTTACTGTAAATCGAAGGTTCAGATTGCAAAAGGAATACTACGCAGATCCCGCATCATTTTTTTGGGTGTCCACCGCACGCAGAGGATTCCTCGGTAGGACAATTTCAAAACGAGTTTCTCATTATTTTCCCTCTATTATTCGATCGACGGAACGCAGATCGACAATGACAATGAAGAGCAAGCGTTTAATGTGTTCGGGTCTATCGACTACTTTGTTCGTAAGTTCCATGAAGTTCGGAGCACGTTAGAACCGGAAGTGGCCACGATAGGAAATGAATATCGACCTACACGTCGACTTCCGGTGTTTTCCCACTCCAGATATTTGTGTAAAGTATGCAAATGTGTGTGTGTGTATGTGGAGGGGGGTTAAGGTGAAAAAAAGGGACAATAATTTGTAAGTTAGATTAGACATAAGGTAGATTAAAGGTAGACCACGCGCAGGATTTGGCTTGTTTCCTAGAGTGTTGCTTCGAGATTCATTAGGAATTAATTTTAGAAATTGTGTCGAAAAAAACACCACCGTCGAGTCTTACATCCCAGGTTTTCCTGGTCAGCGACCACAAATGTTGTCACGGACGCATATCAGCCGGCGACGGCGATGATTAATAGTATCCGAGGAAAAAAATATGAAGAAAGTAAAGTTAATGCCGCAGGGTGAAATTATCAATTTGCGCTCTGACTAAAATGTGGGCGTCGTGCGCCCATATGTGATCTCCACCAACGCTCCTCATACCATAGGCCGACACTCACCACCCGCTGCGTGTCTCTCCTTCTCTCCACCCCAAGTCACACTCCTCCATCCCGGTAGGCGACTCTCGCCGGCCACCGCTCCCGCTTCCTAGGCCTCCGCCGCCGCAGTCGCCGCCCCCACCTCCCCCTCCTCCTCCGCGCCACCGCCGCCAGCGCCCTCTGCCCATCGCCGCCCGCGGCGCGAATCTGACAGGTTGCTCGGCGCCGGATTACGGCGACAGCGGCCCGGGGGCCTGGGATTACCCGGCCGGCGACACGCCGCCAGAGCCCGCCCCCGCCCCCGCCGCCGCCGCGCCGCGCCGGCTGCGAGCGACGGGCTCTGCCTGCCCGAGGCCCAAGCGGCCGGCGAGGACGCCTGGGAGAGAGGACGCGACGCGAGGGCGCCTGGGAGTGGCGGCCAGCGGGCAGGGCGTTCGGATCGACGGCCCGCGAGGAGGGGGGATGGGCCGCGCCCCGGTAGCGCTGGCGGTCGCCTCATCCAAGGGAATGAAGAATATGATGGAGCAAAGGGGGGTAGATCTGACAAAACTGGGAATTAACATTAATTTACCTAAATGATTGAATCTATATATAATGCAAGAACTTGGAGTTTCGCCTGAAAATTCATACCGTTGTCCCGTGTTAAAAATTATTATCTTCCCCACGTGCTTGTAGCTTGGTTCACTTCTCCAACCATCAAGTATTCCATTTGGGCTATTATCCTAATAAATTTAATATGACTTTCATTCCCCTTCGACCATTATGAAGAACACAATATCATGGGTTTTCCTTTTCAAATATAATTTTAATCTCCAAGCTAATTCGAGTGTGCAAGTTTTGTAAAGAATGGGCTATAATACAAGTTTTACAGGATCAGAATTTCTTAATGTCAAATATTCTTATGTTTCAGTACAAAACTTTTAATATCTCAGATTTTACCTGGTAATAAAACCGAGAACCATGTTCGTTCCCAGTAAGCAAAACGAAGGTTCGAGCTCGCCAGAAGAGCTATGGTCACATGATTGGAAGACGAGTAATGGCAAGTGGAGTGAGCGGGCGACGAGCAGACTGTGGCTAGTCCCACTTAAGGTGGAAGTGCGTCGGAAACAGAGGCTAGGAAGGCAAGTGGTAGAGCGATGAGTAAGCAGTTGGTAGACTAGTGAGTCCGCCGGCGGTGAGTGGGTTGTGGATGGTGGGTGGTAAGTGAGCGGGAAGTGATCGACCTGTGGGCCCCTCTACGATGAACAATGTGTCGGAAGGAGAAGTGAGTTCACCACGCGGTTGTTTGGTGCTTGATTGATTTCTTAGTTAGTTCGAGCGCGTCAACTGCTAAGGTCGCTAGTCCCGTAAGTGTAGTGCATGATTTTATCGCGCGAAATGGCGATAATCTTCCCCCGCTAAATGTCGAGATCCAGTGCTGGGTTTGCGGAGATCTTCGCCAAACGGTTATCTCCCACGAGCGTTGTACCTCCCCAGCCGGGACAAGCTCTCGACCGGTCTCCCAACATGTGTGGTAGTGTACTATATGCAGAGTGAAAATGTGTGTGAAAGTAATGGGTGAAGATAGAACAAAAAATAAGAAGGAAAGATGGCGCGCGTTTTCTGGTCCGTTTGTTAGGTTACTGCTCCGGCATTGTTAGGGTATGGCTGCGGTAGAATTCTCTTCCACACTGCGGTTGGATCCGGCCTAGTTCCGTAGCGCTAGTGTAGAAAATCCTGACACCGTGGAACTCAAACCCTAGGCCCTCGCGGTCAGAGGCACTGCAGTGACATCAGTTAGTGACATGAGCCATCTTAACCGGTAGCACGCGGATGGTAGCTGAGGGTTGGTGAGTGGAGGAGTGACAGTTAAGCAAAGAGGTCTGTGAGCAGACTACGTATAATTGTACCCACGTAAGATTGGCAGTGAGTGGGCGTGGCCGGAAACTGGAGCGGTCAGCGGGTGCTTGGCTTCCTCGGGGCTGTAAGCTCCGCCAGTGGGCGGGTAGAGGGCGTCGGCAGCGCGTTCCGACTCTTCCGAGGTCGGGCGGGCGGGCGGGAGGTCGGGCGGGCGGGCGGGCGGGAGGTCGGGAGGTCGGTCGGGAGGTCGGGAGGTCGGGCGGGCGGGCGGGCGGGCGGGCGGGCGGGCGGGCGGGCGGGAGGTCGGTCGGTCGGTCGGTCGGTCGGTCGGTCGGTCGGGCGGGCGGGCGGGCGGGCGGGCGGGCGGGCGGGCGGGCGGGCGGGCGGGCGGGCGGGCGGGCGGGCGGGCGGGCGGGCGGGCGGGCGGGCGGGCGGGTCGGCCCAGAGGGTGTAAGCCAGTGACGCGCCCCCACCGCTCACAGCCCACCGCGTACCCAGTGCCCGCCGGGCGGCGTCTCCGGCGCAGGTAGTCCTTCCGGCCGCCCCAGACCTCGGGGCGCAGCAGGGAGAGGGGAGGGGCAGACGAGAATGCAAACTCCGGCGCTGCTTCGGTATGAATATTCAGTATACAAATAATTTGGTTACGATAAGGCATTAGCATAATTGCTTCCTTAATTCCCGATTGCCACTTTTTTTTTGTTTGAGGAACTCGCGTAGAATAATGCCACGAAATCCCTTAAGCCTAATATTGATTTTTCTACAGTCAGTGGCTCATGATACAATACAATCACATGCACATGCTAGGTACGTGTGTGAATTAAACAAGTACTTACTTTGTTTTCAGTTTAGAGAGTTTATTTTTGAAAATCGCGATATTAAAGTACGTATAATTTTATAAAATATATGAAAACAGTTCACTAATTTATAAATTAATTAATTAAACAATTATAAGGTAAGCGAGGTAGCGGGTAATGAATTTTCCTTAATTACGAGTTTTTCAACGTTCGTTCAAAGTATTTTTAAAGTTACCGTACTCTGCTCTCAGTGCCGTCGAGAAATGAGCAGTTGTCACAGAGGAAAGTTTCAAACACGGAGAGGTACCCTCTATGAAATTACAGTAGCATGCACAATATTGAGAATCTCAATCACATTGTTTTGAGTTTTCGGGTAGATCTGAACACAAAATAAGATTACCATACAAACCAGTTCTTTCTGAAACTATAATATTGTTTTTATTTTATCTCAAATTTCTTTCATGTATTCGTGTAAGTAGAGCGCATATCGCTGTTCAATTCTTTTATTCCGCAATTAGAAATACATGTCTACGTATTGCGTGAGTTTCCGGCGTTATAGCTCTAAAGCCCTTGAGACCACTGGGCAGTTATGAACACACCGGGGGTCTGCATTAGCCATTATTACTACGCTTTAATATCTAAGTGTGCATAAACACTATCATGTATCGAACCTATATTATCGTAGCAGTGTTCGCACGAAACATTTCACTTGACAGTGTAAGCAATATGGCGTCATTGATTACACTGAAGAGCTATTACTTGGCCCATAAATCTCAACAGCTATTAGGCCGTAGTGCAGATGAACAAGCAAACTCGAATGAGACGGTTCTCTGATTATCACATTACGCCATATTATTATTCTGGCGAAATATTTTGGATATTCTTGATGTTTTCAAAATATCTCACTATAATTTACTAACTTATTACCATACAGAACGAATCTTCCGATAATAGTACATTTTATATTTTCTGTAATAATTTCCTTCAAGAAACGCCTTATTTTTTCATCCGAACAAGAAAAAGAAACAAGAATTCAATTGAAGTTTCACAACATTTTTTATGAGAGTCATGGTACGAAATTAAACTAATGAACTTAATTTGTTGTTGTTTGAAAAATTAATTGAGCGATTCACTAATGAGCTTCTGTTCATATATTGTTGTTGTAGAAATATTATTCTATTAAATTCTTTAAAATATTTTTAAATATAGGTTTGAACTTGAAATACACATTTAAAACCAAAACACAACACTGTAAAAAATTTCAAAAAGTTTCGAGATAGTGAGATGCAATTTTCACCAAAGGATTTAGGATCATAATGGATCATTAGCTGTAGTTCTCATCTTATTAATAGTATTTTTTTATTTTATTTTAAAGATAACTTCGTTTTTAATAGAAAACTATACTTTTACGCGAATAAACATGTCATGAGACGACAAATTCAAAAAAT
>JAZDUA010001517.1:0-59650 GCA_038098605.1 Gryllus longicercus | reverse complement strand
GATGACGAACCAAATCCATGAGGAAGTCAAGACAGCGGAGGGCAAAACGGTGGAGGTCCAAATCGAGACCGAGGAGGATGTTTATAAAGTGAATGTGAAAACGGAAGAATTGAAGTTAAGAAGGGAAGAAGAAATGGAAATGAAAATAGAAGAAATGGAGCGCATAGTAGAAGAAGAAATCGTGGAAAATATACAAGGGTGCGAAGAGAAAAGAGTACAAGAAGAGTTTAAACAGGAAGAAGACGGGAAAATGTCGCCAAGTGTCAAGTATGGGGTGACACCAATTATGCCTCCAAAGTCGATGAAATCTCGGGGAGATGGGGCGGAAAACCCTAAGGTAGTTCTGCGAGCAGAAGAACGGCACCTAGCATCAACAACATATTGGAAGGATACAAGATCCAGTTATTACACCCAATGTTAGAAGAGAACGCCAGGACATGGGCAGAGAATTTTGGTATATTTCCGAAATTTTGAAGGAATTTGAAAACAAGATTTCTGTACGAAAGCGGAATGAAGAAACCCAAATAAACATCAAGAGCGACCAGAGGAATGGCCATCACAACTACATCACGGGAAGTCGTAGTGAATACAGAACGAAGAGCGTTATGGAGCCAAAAACATTATTTGCTCCTATAAAATATCAAGGAATTAGTTGCATGTTAACGCAACAGTATCCTGTCACCGTGCAGAGCTTACTGGGCAGAGCAGATCATACCGATTTAGGAAGGGGTTTGAAGATATTGGAGAGGTACGAAGTCACCTTTGCAGACGCCCCAAAGCATGGGAATGAAGGAGATGTAGGCAGGTCCAAAATGGAGCGAAGTCAGGGGCGAGGGAAGAATGATGGTATAGTCAACCATTGGTACAAACGTAGAAGAGGTCGTAGCTGGAAATGGGACGACACTTACCAAGATGTGCCCAACACGCTGGAAGCTATGTCCTACAACTGTGATTTAGGAAATCAATGTCAGCAAAATGGGGATGAACCGTCATACAAGAAACAAAACATAGTAGGACACCACAAGCTTCAAATCGAAACCTGGTCAACATGTATGGAAAATAGTGAAGTGTAAATAGTGTAATATTAGTGTTAATACAAGTAATCACATGTTAATTCGATTCTAAGTTATAAGTGTATATAGGGCGTCGAGGAATATGCAAAAGAGTGCAACCATCGGCAGTGACGATGTTACTAGTGTGAATTTTGTCCAGAAGCGGGAAAAATTCAAAAAAAGAAAGGGGGGGGTGATGAAACCCAGATTATGTGTTTCATTACACTAATTAAATCATTAGTGTAAGAATTCAATAGCTATTCTGGACTGCGCGGTGCGAGCGCCGGGCGCTGCGAGCAGCGGGCAGCCGGCAACGGTCGCCGCCGCCACCGGTGCCCGCCGGGAGGCGAGCGTGAGAAACGGCGGGTACAAGCGTGGCAGCGCGCACGTGCAAAAAGTTCGTTAGTTGGATTGAGGCGGCCGCCGCCGAAGGATGTGCCGACGTGCGGCCGGCGAAGGGAGACGTTAGCAGAGCGGCGACCAGTGCGGACGTGTAGCGAGGGCTCTCCGCTAGTGAATGGACGCATGTAATACGCGACATAGTTATGTGATTAGGAATCGCAAAGTAATGGACATGTAAACAGAACATTAGAAGTATCAGTATAGTAAAAGATTAGTGTTGGTAAAATAATTGACGTCGCTCTTATTAGTTGGTGCGGAAGGAACATTCTTGAAAGCGTGCGGTACAGAACTGTGACCAGTATACGGAGTAGGCGGGGGTCGTGTAATTAAACCCACTAATGGACAGTGATTCGAGGAAGGTGCGCAGCCGAGGTATCAAGATCCAAATCGGGGGGAAGAATTGTTGGAGCATCAGCCGTGGATGATCACCACGCCATCTGCTGCCGACGGCCCGCAGCAGTAGCAGAGGTCGACAACCCTGTCGGCACGAGCGGCTCGACGAACCTCATAGGTATTCAAACGGGGCCCCGAAGGTATGAAAGTTGTATTTTACTCTTAATCTTGGTACCAAGGCGGAGTATAAAAACGGTGTCTGATTATGTAAATAGTAACTTTGATTTAAAATAAATCTTGTCATAATTGTATTTCTATGTATGAATAACTTCCCCAACGTTGCACCGATTTATCCTAGGACCCATTCACGTAAAAGACACCCTCTCTTAGTGTTATATTGCAGTGAAGATACCCGGCACCACCAGGTACGTCACAATATATATACATATTTCGAACACACCATAAATGTCTAACAAAGCTAATCTTTGCCGAATAATCAAAATATAATTTTACACACATTTTCTACTGATATTCTCTGCTGTCTAATATTTTTTTTATTTTTATTTTCTTTGCCTCGAAAATCATTATTATTTTTTTCATAATTTTAAGTTAGAGAATTTCATTAATTTTTTGGATGCTGATTGATTACTTACTAAAACATCCTGTTGATTCTGGTACAGTTGGTGCTTACCAAATTCGTCCAAAGAAACTGCGTTGATTAAAATTTGAAGATTGAAGTACACGACGCCGTCCTTAGTTTCTTCGCATTGCTGACGGTTTCCCGAGGCCACGACACGATTCACGTTGTTTATCTTACTTTCACGTCCGAAACGAAAACGAGTTTTTCGCATCGTTCGTCTCTGCTCGAAACTCGTCCTCGCTTTCTTATTAAAACTCTCCGCTCCTTAATCCGCCTAAATTAAGATAAAGTACAGTCCCGGCGCCGGTCGTAAAAGAAGACAAATCAAAAATTAAATCCACTCCGAAAAGTGCTGGGTTGGCTGGCGTTGGAAGGAGGCGGATATTGCATTTCTGCACATGAGTCTGCATAATTCATGTGTGAAGATTTATTTTTGTGTCACACCTCTTGATTTGAATTAATTGTCCTCTCATTAAGTATCGTTATGGGAACCATATAAGCTATTTAAGTGTATCAGTTAGTAATGAATAGTTATTTATAGATTCACAAAGTCGTTTTACATATTAATTATTATTACATTTTCTAATGGTCTTTTGTTACGTACGTGATCAAGGTTTTGATTTAGATGTTCCAGTTGACTTTTATAACAACTAGATATGTGGAATTGAGATAAAAACTTGCCTTTTTTGACAACATGAATTAATTAGTAATATTACACGTGGTGATTTGGCTATACATATTGTGCGCCAGAAGATGAAAGTGTGTGGCGTAAGAAAGATTTGAACCCATACGGTACACTTCAAAATGCTCCAGAAATTTACGGTGAAGTTATTTATTAAATTTATGAAATTATTTTCTTTCTTTTGCAAATCCTATTTATTGAAGTATTCGCACATTTCATTTGGGAATGGTTTATTATCACTCTCGATTAAATTATTCTTTTTTCATTGATTATCACAATTTGGAAACGATTTCTAATATCTGTTTATCATTAGATTAATTCAATATTTCTAGAAATGTCGATATCAAAAAGTTTACTGTTTTGTAATTGTAAATAATTGAATCTTATATTAATAATTTTCTTAACATTAATGATGTAGTTGTTTAAATATGACACTCTGAGCATGGAACCGAAACATAAATTATTATTAAAAACTGAATAGAAAATCTCTCATTGTAAATTTTAAACGTAGAGGCAACGAAAATATCTGCAGAGAGACCTTGATATCTCTTGCCTATATCTAAACTTCTTTGCACCTGAAATTTCTAAGTACCTGAAGTTTTTAGATATCTGAAATTTCTAATCTGAATCTCGAAGTTTATTCATTTTCCTTCACATGATTTAAATACGATATTGAGATTGTCAGATCTCGTCCTCGTCTCCTCGTAATTTGAAATATTCGATAAATCTATATTTTCTGTTTCACTTTGAGATTCGAGGTACCGAGTTTTACCCATTACAAAATAATGCTTTCTTTGCGTTATAGTTCCCGTCCTACGTCGCACACCGCGCTGGCGGTCACCGCCAGAACCCCCACGCGGGCACAGGTGCAACTGCGAAGTTACTGCAAGTAGCCGCGCGCGTTCGCGGCCGTAAACTCCCTGGCTGGCGGTAACGGCCGGCCGCGGGCACGCTCTTTAAATCGCGCGTTTTATTTGTCCGTAAAACCGCGACAGCGCGGGCGCGCGTGGCGTCGGCGATTCGGCTAATAGACGCTCGCCCCCTGCCGGCTGCCGAATTAACACCCGCGGACGCAACGCCCCCAGCGGCCCAAGACGCGGACAGCGCGGGAAGGGTTGGGGATTCTGTTCCTGCGCGAGGAGCCCCTCACGTTGCTTAGCTTGGTTTGGGCTTTGCTTTCATAGCTCTGTTCTTGCATCTCTGACGCCCGGATTTTCCATGGCTCTCCTTCACTTACTTCAGCTTATTCCAGCATTTTCACTCTTGCTTTGGCTCAATGGCTTTCCGCATATCTCTACACATCGGTCGTCACACATTGTCTTGTACATTCTTTCCCTCTCACATCCTCTTTTTTCCCTTTTCCTGCCTCTCTCTTCTTTTATTCCTTTGTACTCTCTCTTCTTTTATTTCTTCTCTCTCTCTCTCTCTCTCTTCTCTCTCTCTCTCTCTCTCTCTCTCTCTCTCTTCGCTATTTTTCTATCTGTATCTCCAAATCTCATTACCTTTCCCAGTTCTTTCAGTTCCCTTTTCTTGATCCATATACTCACCTCGTTCGCTTTCCTCGATATCGTAGCTTTCGAGTTTCCTGTTGGTTTCTTGTTGCCTTGTACTTCCGTGCCCTTCACCTCATACTCCCATCCACCCCTCGCGTCTGTTCCTCCCCCCTCCCCTTCCCCCCTCCCGCGCCCTGCCGTTGTCCTCGGCCTCCAACGCCTCCCCCCCCCCCCCAGCGGCAGCGTTGTTCGCGGAATAAACTTGGCCAGCTGGACGCGCGCTATGATGCATTTTAATCTCTCATTATATCTCTTTGTGCTCGTAATAACTGGGCTCTGAAACAAAGCCCAATTCGCCCGCAAAATTCCATCCGGTTTTGCATCTGTGCCGTGTTGTTCGCGAACTTCTCCCGTATATGAGTTTTGTGCTAGGACACGCGGCTAATATCAACATTCGGTTATTACAAGCAATTGAAAATCTGTCAGCATGACCACAACAGAAGCTGTTGTGGAAATACTCGGAGAAATTGAATTGTGTATATTTAGCTTTTCTGTTCACATGACTTCAACAGGAGCTGTTAGAACTACTAATAGAAATTGAATTGTGCAATGTAAGCTGTTTGACTTGCTCGGTATCTGGTTCGAGTTCTGGATTGAGGACTGCTTGTAAGCAGTTTAATGCTTTAAAGGTTCGTTAATTAAGACTTCAAAAGAATCGTCAATTAGGACTTCAGAAATCAAATGTAATTGTGGTAATTGCAATGAAGTGAAGTATGTTCTCCTTAACCTTTTAATTCCCGAAAATGAGAAGAAAAAAAACCATTTAAAGGTATTTGGAAAAACCTGTCTCTTCGGCTCGTATCTAATTCTAAACACAACTCAAAGACTAGTCATTTCCTTTATTCTTGTCGTCTAGAAACGATCTTACCGTCCCCGACGCATCAAACAAGCAATTTAGACTTGAAGTTGCATTTCATATATTCTAGAAACTACACATGTTCAGAATTTATTTTGGGTAGGTAGTATCCAAGGTAGTTGTTAGATGTAGTTCTTGGAGGAGCCAAAACAATATTATCACGAACTTCTCCCATCACACTGTACCATTTCAGAACATCGTTGCTGATTAGTTTTACTTTCTAGTTATCATAAGGGATTCTCTTTTATCGTTTTATGTTACTTTTCACGAATAACTGCTTGTATTTTCAGTCTTCACTCAGAAGTTGTGGTGAAAATGTTTGATTCACTCGTCAATTTTGATATCACAGACGTCACTAGTGCTTATGATCTTTCAGTGAACTGCCCAAAACCATTCCACAGTATACCACACTTGACAGCAAACTGACACTTGACAACAATTGATACCAAATACTTTCAGCGCTTGCTACTAAGCGCCTGCAATGAAACCAAAGAACCTTAGTTCCAAGCCAATAGCACTTGCTCAACCACGAGGCGTAACGATGAGATTCTTCTGAACGGTCGCCCACTTGAAGCACGCCAGCGTGATAAAATCTGTATGATAAAACCTAACCAAAATAGAAGGCGGCGTGGCCTAGAGGGCGAAATCCAGGGATCGGGAGGGCCGTGCCCGGGCGGGCGAGGCGCTGGGCGTCGGAGCCCTTCTGCTCTGCGGGATGGAGCGCCCCGCCACCGAAACGCCACCCCCGCCGTTCCGTCGCCACCGCCCTGACCGCCGCCCTCACCCCCGCCCTCGCCACTGCCCTCGCCACTGCCCTCACCCCTGCTCTCGCCCCTGCTCTCGCCTCGCCCTCACCTCCGCCCTCGCTCCCCGCCCTCGCTCCCGCCCTCGCCCCCGCCCGCGCCCCCGCCCTCGCCCCCGGCCCCCGCCCCCGCCCTCGACCCCGCCCTCGCCCCCGCCCTCGCCCCCGCCCCCGCCCTCGCCGCCGCCATTGCTCTCGTCAGCGTCCGTGCCACCACCCCTCGCCGTCCTTGCCATCACCCACGCCATTGCCCTCCTCCCCCACCTCCGACACCGCTCCCTCCGCCCGACCCCACCCCCGCCCGAACCGAAGGCCTCCAGTGCCGCCCCTGCCGTAGCCGCCTGCCGTCAGGCGTCCACTGAGGCGGCAGCGGCGGCGACCCTGCAAGGTCGGCGGCGCTTATCCGCCCATTGTCCGGTCACGGGCGCTCGCCCAGGCGCCGCCGCCGCCGCCACCGCCTCGCCCCGTTAGCCCCGGAGCCCCGGCGCTCCCCTCCCCGCCCCCGCCCCGCCCGCCCCGCGCGCGTCACGCCCCGGCCGGCGCCGAGCGTCTCCCGCGCGCATTCCCCAGGCGCCCCGCCCCGCCCCGCCCCGCCCCGCCCGCCCCGCCTCGGTGCGCCCCGTTCGTCTTCGGAGCCTCGCCCCCCCCCCCCACTCCCCCCCGGGCCTGCAGATCAAATACAGCGGGCCTTGAGCTTAACCCCTTCACTCTAGCCCCGGAAATTCCTCCGCAACTCCTGTGTCTGCGTATCTCGAACCTCCGTATCTCGAACCTCCGAATGTCGAATCTCTGAATCTCGAACCTCCAAATGTCGAATCTCTGAATCTCGAACCTCTGCATCTCGAACCTCTGCATCTCGAACCTCTGTATCTCAAGCTTCCGTATCTCGAACTTCTATATTTCAAACATCCGTAACTCGAATGTCGGTATAATATCCAGTAAATAAAATTGTTTGAGACTGTATTAGTAAGAATTTCAAAACATCTGTAACTGTTTTGCGTGCTAGAAATTATACGACCATTTCAACGCATGCAAATTTCCTATGAGGCGAATATTCAAGAGCATGTCTAAATTCACTCTAATATTAAGTCAGTTTCGTTTTTGTTTAAATGCATTGGTATTCAGTTTTTAACACAATGTATACCCTTTGCTTCTCCAAAGACATCCACCTTCTTCGTCACTCCCTACCAATTGAGAACCGTTTTACACATATTTCCTCATGTGAAGTTAAATGCTTTTTTTTCGTTCTGTTAATCTTCCTCTTTTACAACGATTTCTCTTCCGCCACGATTCGTCTCATCATAATACAACTTCTTTCAATCACCTGCGCCCATGTAGACGAATATTAATCTTTACGGGCATATTTTAATTTCATAGTGTGCAAACGATTACGAACAAATCGAGCTTTTTAATACATTGCATGTCACATTAAACAAAAAAGTGATTAATTTCTGTTAAATTTCAAATATTTTAAAAATATGTGTGCAACATTTTAATTGTTAAACTTGCTATGTGCTGCAGTAATTTCTAGTCCTTTTCCGTATCAGAAGGCAAAACCACAAAAACAGTTACGTAAGTTATATTTGCTTTTCATTCACAAATTAAAATTCTATTATCGAATCACATTTCACCGCAACCGCAGGCTCCACCATGCGCCCGCGCTACTGCCCGCCATCCCGTCCCGTTCCCTCGCCCGCCCACCCACTCACCCACTCACCCACTCGCGCGCCCAAACAGTCGCCAACTTATACACGCGCCCGTCCAACCACTCGCCCACCCAAACGGCCGTTTTTCCATCCCTCACTCGCCAGTCAAAACACTCCTGCACCCATCCTCCCGCCCATCCACCCACCCACTCGCCTGCCCAACCACCTGCCCGCCCACCCGCTCACTCGCTCCACTCACTTACTCGCCCGCCCACTCACTCGCCCGCTCACTCACTCGCCCGCTCACTCATTCGCCCGCCCACTCTCTCGCCCGCCCACTCTCTCGCCCGCCCACTCTCTCGCCCGCCCACTCACTCGCCCGCCCACTCACTCGCCCGCCCACTCATTCGCCCGCCCACTCACTCGCCCGCCCACTCAATCGCCCGCCCACTCAATCGCCCGCCCACTCAATCGCCCGCCCACTCGCCCGCCCACTCGCCCGCCCACTCACTCGCCCACTCACTCGCCCGCCCACTCACTCGCCCGCCCACTCACTCGCCCACTCACTCGCCCACCCACTCATTCGCCCGCACACTCACTCGCCCGCACACTCACTCGCCCACTCACTCGCCCGCCCACTCACTCGCCCACTCACTCGCCCGCCCACTCGCCCACCCACTCACTCGCCCACTCACTCGCCCGCCCACTCACTCGCCCGCCCACTCACTCGCCCGCCCACTCACTCGCCCGCCCACTCACTCGCCCGCCCACTCACTCGCCCGCCCACTCACTCGCCCGCCCACTCACTCGCCCGCACACTCATTCGCCCGCACACTCACTCGCCCGCCCACTCACTCGCCCACTCACTCGCCCGCCCACTCACTCGCCCGCCCACTCACTCGCCCGCCCACTCACTCGCCCGCCCACTCACTCGCCCGCCCACTCACTCGCCCGCCCACTCACTCGCCCGTTCAACCACTCGCCCGCAGATCTTTTCCGGCTGCCATTCGCATCGCTCCAATGGTCTCTTTCCAGTCCCCTCTGCCCCGCTGGTCCCAGTCCTCACTCTCCGCCGTCCCTGCCCGCCTACGCCGCCTTCCGACCCCGCCTGCCCAATTATTCCGCCATCCGCAGGCCCTCTCATGCCCGAGAGACCATCCGGACTCCCTTGGATCCGCTTTCTGCCCTTCGGGTCCCTCCACCTACGAACGCTGCGGTTGCCCGACAAGGACCCGTCGAGAGCGGCGTTCTTCAATACTTTTCCCCTTCCCACGGTTCCTCCCTGACCCCCTACCCCGGACAAGAAGTACATAAAGACGTGGAAATGGTGTCTGCGAATGCAGAGAACAATTTATTTGAAATTTGTATAGATCAGGCAAATCGTATAGTGCGAAAAATCTATTTCAAATATTTCTTGTGTTTCAAATACCAACGTCTCTGTGTCTGATTGAAGTCATAAGCAACCAGGATGTGCAACTTTTATTTTGATATATATCTGAAGTAAATAGAGCGCATTTGGAATGGGGTGTATAATCGATTGTTATTAAAAGAGCTGCATGTGTTAAGAGAGATACGTTATGTTAGGAAAACAAACATCAGTTTGATACGTCAAATATTTCTTCCGATGGCGACCCCAAACTTTTGTTATTAGAAAGTTTGGGGTCGCCTTTAGAGGATGGCGTACATGACTTTGTCGCTGCGACAGCCAAAAACAGCATTGCAGCGTTATCAACATTATATATATATATATATATATATATATATATATATATATATATATAATATTCAAATTTTAAACCTACACGATTTACGCGTACTAACATGTAGATTATATATATACTTAGTACGTCTAAATCGTGTAGGTTTAACTGCTGTCCTGTCCACACATCACGTATATTTTCACACCGTTTGTTTCCTCCCAAAAGGCAGTTTGATCTCCATTTCATCAATTCGTATTATTATGTCCTGAATTTGTTACATCAGAATGCAAGAGTTTTTGACGAAGTGTTGACTCCATCCTAGATAAATTCAGTAATAATGATGAGAAAGAAACGAAACGATTGTGATGCATGATGATGGTGTGGAAGGCAGGTTTCTGGCACGAAGTGATTTTTTACCACGAATTCCACACCGAATTACCTGTGTTCGAAATCTGGTAAACATATAGTGGCCTGAATTCTGAATATAGTATCATAGCAGTTCCTTGTCTTGTAGCCATTTCTGAAGTGGGCGAATGAGCTTGATAGATTTGTGATCACGATATTACGTTACCAACAATGACCGAGAAATGGTAGAATGATTGCAAGAAACGGGAGAAAAAAAACTAGAAAAGCGCCCAGAAGCTAGCTTTATCTTCCCTTATGCACGTATCGACCGGGGTTTGAACCTGCGTACCCAGAGATGGATGACATGCAGTCTGACCGCTACACCGCGAGCCCCCGATGCCTGAACGCTCCACCCACTGCCACGCAGCACCTGCCAACGGCGGCGCCATTAGCAAAGGGATAAGGGGGCGGCGGGGGCGGCGGCAGCGCCGGAACGCCGCGCGCGGCCATCTGTCAATTAGTCGAATTCCCTGCGTCCAGGCGTGCCAACCGCCACCGCCGCCAACCGCCCGGATTAGCGCCGATTCTCTGCCCAACCCGTGGAGGGAAGGGGGCGGACGAGGGACTGGTCGGATCGCAGCTCGGCGCATTGTGGAGCGAAGGGGAACTCAGGCGGAGTGGCACGCATTTACTTGCACACGATTGTCGTTCGATTTCAAAACTACAAATCGCTCTGATCTTATAGCTGGATACGATGCGAAGCTAAAGTTCCAGAGGCTCGCTCGTGGAAATGCGATTGATCGTTTCTTTCCGTTACCGTGCGTACTCATGAATTAAAAGGAGCGCATAGGGCTTAGCCAACCGAGAAAGGCAAGGGTCCTACAAGGGACAGAGCTTTTTTTTTTTTGCTTTTGTCCCCTCCACAGTAACCCTGTGAAGGAGGGGAATTTATTATCTATAAATATTTTACATTACGCTGCTGCCTTGCGGCTTAAGCAGCTACAGTCGGGGCTTTTTCTTACAACTAACTTACAATCTAGACTTAAAGTTATCTTAATTGCACTTTGGCATTCCTAACTTACACTAAAATCATTTTTTTTTGTACTTCTATTTTATATATTCTACGTAAATTGTTTGTATATATTGGTACATTCTTCTTATTATTTTTTTTCGACATTCACACATCATTCATACTATTTTCATTATATACATAACCATTCATTCTTGCCATTCATTCGCACTTAACTTCACTACACTCACTGTTCGCCACGGCACTGACTTGACTCAAAGTGTCAGAGGCCTGATGAGGCGGCGGGCGAGCGAGTGGGCGCTGGAGAGGGCAAGAAGGCCGGCGACTGAGGCGTGGGCGTGTGAGCGCGGGCGAATGCGCAGGCGGGGCGAGTGTGGGAGTGGCCGGACGAAGGAGAGGGCGAGTGCTTGTGCGCGGGCGGCGGGCGCTGGCGGCGGGGGCGTGGGCGCGAGGAGGAGACACGCTGCGCCCTGGAGGGGAAAGGAGAGGGGCGAGGCAGGCGGGGGCTCAGCGGCCTCAGAAAAGCGAACTCCGCCTTAAAGGAGACCGACTCTCGCCCGCCCGCCCTCCGCCGCCCGCCTCGCGCTTCAATGGAGTTGGCCGCTGCCAAGGGTCGAACGGACTCGGTACTCGAACGCCCGATCGCAAATCTACACTTCAACGGGGTTTGGTTCTCGTCCAATCAAATAGGCAGAAGGGGAAGAGAATTCGTACACAACTGATCAGCATCCCCTCCCCGACATATCTCATTCACTATACTGTGAACTGTGTTGATTGAAAGCCAGAGATAATCCATCATCTCAAAATACTCATCCTGGTGATTGCCATAAAGAAACTGACGGGTAATGATGATCAGGTGGCATATGGAAAACGTCAATTGAGATAATGGCTTGCCGATATGCATCTAATCGAGCTGACAGCTCAGCCATATTATTTTTATACTTCTACATTCAAATTGACTTATATTCATTTCAGAGTGATTTATCATTACTACTGACTTACTAAGTGATTTTGCCTACTCAAAATGTCAAGTTAAAGATTTCTTCTCGAAGAATTATCCTTGTGTGAATATAATTCATCAAGTGTTCATTAACGTCTGGTGGAGAACTGTTTTCCGATGTAACCTTAACGTAAGGGAATTTGTGCACTCGAAAGGATCAAAATGGAGCGTGCAATATAGTGTTTCCCGCAGTGCAAAAACTTTTTTTTGTATCCACCACCCGCTACTTTTATTGCGTCACAGAATAACGAACCAGAGTAAGGCGCGCTACTGTTCTTTTGAAACCTCCTTCTTCATTCCTCGGCGACGTCGCCTTCAACCTCTCTCCTCCTCCCCCCTCCCCCTCCCCCACCCCTCCCCCCCGTCATGGCGTCGCCAGTCGAGGGCGCATTTCCGCGTCGCAAAGGGAGCTCTCCTGAGCCGGCGGGCACGGCTGGAGGGCCAAGGGCGGCCGGAAATGCGTCAGAACCCTCACCGCCCCCCACCCTCCCCCCTCCGCGCGTGTTGCCGCCTGCCGCCGCTCGGCGCGCTGCGTCGCCACGCAGTTCTGATTTATATGGAAATGCGGCCCCTAAGCGCAGGCGAGGCCTAATGGCCGGTAGCGCGCGCGCGCGGCCGCTTCTGGCCGGGGCTCCGGGGCCCAGGGCTGCGTGCGAGGGCCGCAAAAACGAACTCGCTGCGACTTGGCGGAATTGGCGGTGCGAGGCGCGGAGCAGAGCGGCTACGGGTTGCGTCTCCCCAACCCGCGAGTCGGGCGCAGTTGAGAATACTTCGATTTAAACGTAGGGTCTATTGATCACCTGTTACGGTGTCATCCAATCAGGAAGTCGAATCGTCACAGTGACGTCACTGTAGTGACTTTTAAGCCCCCGGTTGGATTATACCGTAACTGCTGACGAACTGTCAAGGACACTATAAATAAATGGATGTATCAGGCGGCGGACACAGTGAAGCCGATTTTGGCCCGAAATTTCGGTCGACCGACGTCGGATGTCTTCATCCGGTGTGTCGGATTCGTTCAAACACGTGCTGGTATATAGAAATGTAGGGTAGAACCGCAAGGCAATACATTTGGACTAACTTTTGTTGGCAATTACATGTAAGTTCTAACTTTGATTTCGCTTATGGCATTTTGTATTTTGTAACTTAACAAAACGAAATTAAAACATATCGGGTAGGTGAATGGAATAAGACCACGTCGTCTGCGTAAAGAGTTGAGGTGATGGACGAATGAAGAAAAATGAAGGGAAGTCTTGGTAAATAGTGAAAAGGAAACGGAAGATATTTAAATTGTTTCGGACATTATTTGATAAGGCGAAGATAAATACTTGGTGTTGATACTACGTTTACATCAAATGTTCAAAACAAAGGAAACTTTCGATCAGTCGAATTAGGTAGGATTAAAACCAAATTGTTTTATTAATCCAGAAATATTAATCCAGAATACCAAACGGAATCAAAGTGAAGTATAAGAAAAGTGCGAATTTGTATTGACGTAGTTCAAAAGCATCATAAATTATCTCTGATAAACGAAGAATTTGACGCTTAGTACCTACCATGATGTGATTTGAAACCAAATTGCGGAGGATTTGTGCACACCCACTGCAGACCAATGTTCGCGGCAAATTAGGGTGTCATTCCACGCGGCTCGTTCTACTGGTTGCGAATTGGCTATTTTTTTAAAAAAAATTAGTCTATTTTTTTTAAACTCTCATTAATGAATATGCAGATACTTTTCAAACTTTAAGGAATCGGAGATGCTGTACGAAGATATTATTATTAATTCATAAAGTATTCTGAAAAGTTGATATAGAAAGGATTTGAGAAACTTTTAATTTTCGCATTTCGATATAATTGAGAAATCGCGTGTGAAACGCCCCTCGCAGCGCCTCGCGCAATTGTCGATTGCGCCCCGGCCGCCCCGCCCGCCGAGCGATGGCTCGGCAAATGCTGTAAATGGCGGCGGGGCGGCAGTGCCCTGAAAGAGGAGCCGGGGCGCGGGATAAATATAGAACAAAATGGCGGTGGAGGGGGGGGAGGCGGGCGTTCGCTTGATTGGCACTCGGGGGGGGGGGATCCTTCACGCACGAGCGCGGCTGCAAGTGCCGGCGCTTTGAATAGGCCGCGCGCCCGCGCCCGCGCCCCGCGCCCGCCCAACGCGCGGGCGGTCGGGCGGTCAAGGGCGATGAGTATGAGGGGCGCAGACGTCTTACCGCGCTTGCCCATTGCCGCCACAGAAGCGCGCGAACGTCAATCATGAGGGCTCTTCGCCGACCCTCCGGCGACGACGGACAAAGGGACCGCAGCAGGTACCCTGCTTCGGTCCCTTTGTCCGTCGTCGGCGAAGAGCCCTGATGATTGACGTTCGCGCGCTTCTGTGGCGGCGTGGGCAAGCGGCCTTAACCAAAACGCCTGGATTGGTTAATTGGTAGGGTTTCTGGGAGCGTCAACGGGTAAGATCATTTGTCCGTAAGTGTAGTACATGTTTTGTCCCTGGATGTGGCGGTCATCATCCCCCGCACGGTGGCGAGATCCGAAACCGACCTATTCATCGGCTTGCGGTACGTCCCACCAGCGGGGCACCACCGCAGCCACTCCGAGACACTCTCTGAGCTTCTGACTGGTCCCCCGGCTTGTGTGGTAGTGTTATGCATGTGTGTGTGTGTGTGTAAGTATGGGGTGAGGATTGGAGAAGGAAGAGGAAGGAAAAATCTCGCGCGTGGTCTGGGACTCGTTTGTTAAAGTATTGCTCCGGCATTCACCTGGTGTTGATCGGAGAAACCTATCGATCAGAAACACCCGGCCGATAGAATTCTTCTCCAGACCGCAGGCAAATTCGATCGAGTGTCGAAAACCTCAACACCGTCGGTGCTCGAAGCGAGGACCTGCCCGTGAGAGGGTCAGCAGTGACATCCGTTGATGCTCTGAGCCACCTAAGGCGGTGAAAAGCCGTTGACCAAAGGCCGCAGATGTCGTGAGGATTTGCTAGAGAAATATTAAAAATTAAAACAATATTATAATTGAGTTATATAATCTTGGTATTGTAGCGAAACCGATTTCATCATAATTTTATAAACGAAATTCACTGGATCAAAATTTAAACAAATAGACCCGGCCACCCAGGATTTCTGCCGAGAGATTACGCAGACGGGCGCACGTGCGCGACTCCGCTTATCGCGCATGGTCCCTACCGCCCCCGGCCCCATTACCGGAGTCGTTTAGAGGTTGGCGACGACAGATTCAATGGACACACGTGTTCGCTGTGCTGGCTGCGAAGTTTCGACAGCGCCCGCTCGTTTCGGGGAATCCCAAACTCATAAATTTTTTTTCACGCAAACGCGCCCCCTGATGCAAGCATGGGGCGATGTTCTAGAAGGAATTGGAAAATTCTGGACGCTTGCAGCTGGCGCAGAGCGGAAAGGGCGCAGAGCGGAAAGTTCTGTGGCTTCTCGCGTGGCGATTGGCTGAAAATAGCGTGATGCGCAACAACCTAGAGCCAATAGTGACTTGACTTTTATAAAGAGCTAGGGCACATAAGAGGAATTGGGTGGGGGGAAAAATTTACCTTATAAGATTTCGACGGAGAGAAAATCAGAAGAGCTTGGGCATCAGACGGGGCCAGATCATTAGACGGGGGGGGGGGGGACAGTCGTCGGTCAGAGGCAAAGTTCGCCTCTGCCAGACTTAGAAATTTTTCATCAATCAGACGGGGCCAGAGTATTAGGCGTCGGGGAAAGACTATTGTGTCTCTGGGAAACTTCTTATTGTTTGAGCTTGAATATTGGACTGAGGGCAGTTGAGAGAAGAATTTATATGGGGGTGGGAATTTTTCGGGCGATAATGCCTATGTGGGGATTTACTGCGAGTTTTGAGCTGTGAGCCGACTGCAGTGGAGAGAGAATTTTCTCTGGGGTGGGTTTTCCGTCGTGAAGAGAGGCGAATGTTTCTCCAATCGAATTTTAAACTGTCCGAAGTTGTGTTCGACTTCTTATCATAAAAGTCAGAGAGAGACGCATAGTTGGTAACTCCGTTCCTGAAATCATCCGGCCAGCTCAGCTAGTACTGCCAGTTTCGACCAGAACTTCTAGTACTGCCAGTTTCTCCCAGAACTTCTAAGATCCGCCAGCTCAACCAGACTTCTAGACACCGCCTATGCAGCCACGCATCGCGGCCTTTTCGTGAAACTACGAGGCGGCTGCCCAGCTGGCGACGAGAGAGGTCATTGCCTTTCCTGGAGGCAATTTTTTTTGAAGACCGCCAGACGACCCTCTCACCCGCGCCACGGCCGCCCCCCGGCCGCACAAAGACCCTTTTCAGGCAGTATCGTTAGGGCTACCGCCCTTATTGTGTAAATGCTTCATAATGCGGTGTCACGCTCTGACACACTGACCAGTAGTAATTTCACCTATTGTAATTGTTAGTTGTAATTCTTCTTAGTTTTTTAAGCTTAACTCCTAAAACTAACTTTTCATTTTTTTTTTTTTTTTTTTTTCTTTCTCCTCTTCTTCATCTAATTTTCCCGCTATTACTTTATTCAATTTAAGAGTGTAACTTCCCTAGGGCATTTTAATCATATTGCCCAGGAATAAATGTGAATTTTTACCAGTGAACAAGTGTTTATTCTTGTGTTTCCATTGTACTATGTAACAATTCCTTCCATCACCGACTTGAGCTAGCGATAGGGCCGCTATCCGGTTCCCCAGGTAACCGGAAGTGTTACAGTATTCATATGGTATATGCATGGTTGCGTAGGCTTCCGCGGCCGGTATTTGTGTTGTCTAGGCTATCCGGGACGAGCCGCGTCACTGACATGGTGACTAACGTTTCGGCCAGCGTATTGTGGCCTTCTTCAGAGCGTACTGCATGTCCCGGATAGCCTAGACAACATATGGTATTGGCAGCCCATTCCATGTATTCTATGATAACATTGTATTTTTCTATGTAACGTGAAATATCTGTTCTCATTTCGCGCCCGTAAGCTTCAATTGTAATTATGAAAATGTTGTGTACCCTGAGCCTCTGCAGAAATAAGGATATTATTATTACGTTTTAAACTAAATATTATAGAGAATGAAGCTGCCACCAAGTCGGAGCGAGCAAAGTAAGGACAAGTGTAGAGTGCGATATCTGTGAACCTGCTGGTAGTGCTGATTGCTCACAGATCCTCCCTTGATTTTCGAACGTCAAAACCCAAGAAAATTCCCGGAAGACGTTGTAACATATTCAACACCCGCGATGTCTAGACCTTACCTCCCTCGTGGAAGTTCAGCGGGGAGTGCGAGGTTTTGATGACCGTCGAGATGTCAACGAGTTTGACGCGTCTGTGGCGGCGGTCGCGACGAAGGCAGCGGCGGCGGCCTACTTCTCGTGATGAGCGGGGAGGGCAGGAGGAGGGCGAACGGGAAGCACAAAGAAATTCGGTAGGCAGCATAAAAGATTCACGCAGGACGTCTAAATCTCGGCTCCCTTCTGGAACTGGAGTTGAACGTGCGATGTCGGCGAGGCTCCGATGGTCGTGGTAGTGTCAGCGCGTTGGACTTCGCTGCGGCGGTGGCTGTCCTCGGGAAGGGTGGCGCGGACGGAACGAGGCGAAATGGGGCGGGGGAGGGGAGGGAGCTGGGAAAAGTGATGCGGAATTAGATGGGGCGCAACGGGGAGAGACGGAGCTAGAAGGAGCGGTGTGAAGGGAGGTGGAATGACAAGAAACGGTGCGGGGAGTTGAGCTGGACTGAGGGAGGTGACGCGGCTTTGGACGGGAGGGAGACAAGAGAATCGAGGGCGGCGAGCCTCTACTTGCTGGCGCGGGGCAGGGTTGGCCGAGTGGAGGCCGTGGCGGGGCGGGGCGGCATGGCATGGGACGGAACTGAGAAGAGGAGCGCGGGCGGTGAGTCTGGGCGTGCAGGCGCGGGGCATGATCGGCTTTAGACGACCCATCGGGAGGGGGAACAGAGCGGGGCAGGGAAGGTGTGGGGAAGGGGCGGGGCGGGGAGGGATGGGACGGAGAGAAGAAGAGCGACGGCGGCGAGTCTGGGCGTGCAGGCGCGGGGCATCATCGGCTTTAGAAGACCCATCGGGAGGGGTAACAGAGCGGGGCAGGGAAGGTGTGGGGAAGGGGCGGGGCGGGGCGGGACGGAGAGAAGAAGAGCGACGGCGGCGAGTCTGGGCCTGCAGGCGCGGGGCATGGTCGGCCGTCGCAGGCCCGTCGGGTGAGGGCAGGATGGGCGGGGCGGGCGTCTGGCGATGGCAGCGGTCGTCCGTCAGCGACGCCTGTCGCCGGCGCGCCGCCGCCACCGCCGTCCACCGCAGCTGGCGTCGGCCGCTGTCCCTTGACGCGAACGAAGCCCCGACCCTCCCTCCCACCTCGGCCACGGGCGGGTCAGGACATTCACATCGGGGTGGCACGCGTCACGGTCCTGTCACGATTCAACTTAATAATATTGCAGCGTTCTTCCTATAGCCTGTGGATACTAGTCGGTCCACAAGTATTTTCCGTATTTTCGCGTAACTAATGCGCACTTTTTTTGTGACCTAATGTTGTACTCCAAATTGTGGGGCGCATTAGATTCGACAGCAAATCCGTTCTGTAGAACAACAGTAACTTCATTTTTTTTCTTTATTACGTCACAGCAGATTGCTGGAGGATTCAAATTCAACTTTGTTTCATTTATCGTTGGCATATTATTGAGGGTGTTTAGTTACGATATGGAGGGCAAACAGAGAACGTATTTTGATGATTCATTAAAGAGCGAAGCAGTTAACAGTAAAGCAGTTAGCAATAAATGAGATAAAAATCTAATTATGTATGCGATCAATACATTGTTATATTACATTTAAATAAAATACCGTACCTATTATTCTGTCATTGGTGGGCATTGCATTTGACATAAAATCATTTTCCATAATTTTAAGTTTAAATTTGAGGTGCGAATTAGATTCGATTGTGCATTATATTCGCCAGAAAACGGTATTTTAATGTTTTTTCTTTTTTTAGAAATATTTTATATAATATATAAATTACAACAAAATATAATTTGTTGATATTAAATAAAACAATTTCAAAAGTATTAAGGTTTAAAAATTGTATGCGGATTATAAAATTGTTCTTATCTTGAAGTAGATTTTACATTATATATAAGTAAATAGTAAAAAATAAAAAATAATATCAGTAAATATTTTCAGTTGTAATTTCTGCCTAAGAATAATTTCTTTGCGATTGGAAAACGAATTTGCTTGGAACAATCCAATCTCAAAACCAATTCAACAGCAGCGATTCATTCATAATATTATAAATCACCTTTAATGGAAAATACCTGAATCGCGTGTGAATTGTTAATGCATTCTGTTGTGAAATTTATCTACAAATGTGGCATCATTTTATTTTAATTTGTTTTTCATTTCCGTAGTGAAATATTAATGGGAACATTGATTTGGATCACAAAACGTCCCTATAATTTGATTTTGAATTACATAATTTACGGAGATGCATAAAACGTTTCGAACATGTAATATTGGTTGATAGAATTCATTAATATAGACAGGTGATATAACAAATGTTTTGCTGAACGTTTGAATGCATGTTCCGTTGATTTGAATCTGCTTCGACCGTTTCTTGTTTGAGAGATACCTTGTTCCTATATTTAATGAACTCAGTAATTGTTTGTTTTTGTGTATTCTCTTTTCTTTGATTTAGATTCATATCTCTCTTCTTAGTTTTGAGTTATCATAGAGACCGGATGTTCAGACATTTATTTTGCCTAAAATATGCAGGCAGAAAGGAACTTATTTTCTATTAAAAACGCAAAAGGCATTTATTCTGGTTAAAGAAGGGTTCAAATGGCCATGTAACAATAAAAAATCAAAGTAATTTTAATAAAAAATTAATAATTAACATAATTCACATTTTTATTATGTTTAAAATTTACATTAGTCATTATACAACACCTTTTTTTACGTGCGACGCTGTCTCTTTGAAATGTTTTTGTGGACTACCTTTTGAATCTTGAAATAGCATAAGTGAGAACGGTATTATAGTTGTCGTTCTTTGCACTTGTGTAATCGCCAGCACTGAGAAGGGTGTATCATACGCATGTGTCCTCAAAAGGGATTTGAGGGCATTCTCAAAAGTGGAATGGGATTCCTCGCTATCGAACAAAGCCTGTCGGAATCAATACATAAAATCAAAAATCTTGACTGATATTATCTTCGTTTCTCATTTAGATTTTTACCATTAGCTGGCCCCGGAACCTCCGCTTCTTTAGAAAGGCAAAACAGACTGTCATGTTTCCAACTTGATCGAGATCGGTGCCGGGGAATAAAGAAAAAGTCAAACATAAGGCAAAAATAAAACAAAATAACAAAAAATAGACATCCGAAGATAAAATAGGCAAAAAAAGGCAAAACGAAAATCTACTAAAACAACTCCAGAAGTACAATTAATTTATTCCTATTGTTAAAAATTCTAAAATCCTAACCCCAATAATAAACTGACATTTTGCCAAACTCCCTGGCTCTAGTCATCAGTATTCACTTCCGCCGACTGCAACAGAGTAGTAGTTCCGCTTCCGCTGCTGAGACCAGAAACGACAAGTAGCGCAGAGGCAGTTGGCTAACCTTCGACCCATTTGCAATTTGTGCTGGACGAGCTGGGTGGTCAACAGGTGTTCTCAGCATTTCTTCTATCCCTTGGGTCTCATCCCATCACTGCATCGCCTCAAAGTCAGCATTGCCTCTGTGTCTTACATTCATTACGCTAACTCGAGCAATGACCGTAATAATAATAATAATAATATTATTATTATTAATAATAATAATAATAATAATTAATAATAATATAATGCTATATAGCAATAATAAATATCAGTCGACTTTCCAGGAAACAATCAGTCAATCCACAATTGCTGTTTCTTTCACATAACATTTTCATCACAAATTCATGAAAACTATCCACCTCAGGTATGGCCGAAGAGGCATGGATGATAACGAACAGTACCTTGTCAACATTGGTACGCGCCCGGACCTTCTTCTCGATCCTTCTTTCTCTACAACGTCCACGCTCTCTTTCTTGGAACCGAGCGATGTGCTAACAAACCTCACGAGGACATTGTCAATCCCCCTTGATCAGGTTCTCCTAGAAGGGGCGAAGATCCGAGATACATTGGAGCAAGCCTAGGAGGATGGCTTATCAAAACAATTTTAATTAACTTTACGCCGCAGTTTTACAGACATTGTAAACTTCAAGAAGATATCAGTAGGTTCGTTAATTTTTCTTTATAATAATTTGAACAAATTAGTACGTAACATCTATCTCAAATAGAAGCTACAAAAATGTGAATGTATTTATATAAAATTAAATGTTGATTTTATTTTGTAATGTAGTAGAACTAATAATAGTGTATATCTGCGTGATCCTCAATTGGAGGGAAGACCTGAAATATCTTGCGTCCTCCTCCCCACAGGGTTACCGTGGAATCTTGAATGGGTGAGAGGAGTAATCCAAAACCCAAGTAATTCCGAGTTGATCCAAACGGATGGGTAACGCCGAATTGAATTGACTTCATGCCTTATTTTACGTGGCGAGACTCAGGCCAAGAGGGCTGCTCTTCCGTCTGACCACGCAAATTTCGCTACGCTCTTTTCACCAACTAGCAGAGAAAGGAGGTATTTCTTGGACGAGAAACAGGCGATTTCAATTCAGCTCACAGGCGTCATTTAGGCTTGAGTATCTTTTACATGTAAGTAAATCTCCTAATACTTCTCCTCCGGAGGAAGGCGTACGAAGGATTTTTTCGTCCTTAAAAATCCACGGCTTCGATCGAGTTTGAACCCGCCAACTTGGGTACGAGTACTACAGTCCGGTACGGTAACCATTACAACATCGCCGCGCGCAATGCCGATTGCGATTCCTTTTCTCTACGAACTCCAATCTTTGCTTTATTGTTTCGGGTCTCCCTGCGAAAGATTTCCTCGCGTTCCTTGCTTCGCTGCGCGTCTCGCGGTTTGCAGCGCCATGCGTTGGAGATTGGC
Organism: Gryllus longicercus; assembly: GCA_038098605.1. NCBI lineage: Eukaryota > Metazoa > Arthropoda > Insecta > Orthoptera > Gryllidae > Gryllus > Gryllus longicercus. The sequence continues at coordinate 37,586 of JAZDUA010001517.1, read as the reverse complement.
CGTGCGGCCCGGCGCAATTTGCATCTTAACGAGTCGCGTCAACAGTTACTCGGCTGAATTGCGTTACCGAAGCAAAACGAACTTTTCCTCTGATGGAGTGCGTAAATCCAATACAAGCAAATTGCGTTGCGACGTGGACAGGGAGGAGAATAAACTTTTGATAAACAGGCGGAAATGAAATTAGTTGAATGGAATTGTTTAGGTGCGTTGTCACAATACGTCTGGCCTTATGCAGTTGTCGAGAGGTTTATGATTGTCACATATCACCTGGAGATTATGTTGCGGTTTTAACAACTGCTGACAGTATATTTAGTTTTTTTGAATACCTGGTTCGCGAAAACGATTATTTGTTTGCGATTGTCATGAATTTTTATTCATGTCCACCCATATTTTGCAGTTATTCGCTCTTCTCCCCGTGGCTAATTATAATAGCGTTTTGCGAGTCACGCTTGAAATTCAACATTCAATACATTTATATGTATTTCTATCGTATTTTTAACTCAAATATTGGATTTATTAGTATATTAACAAAACAAAAGTTAGTTGGCTTTCGTACTTTTTGAAATACTCTTCTCTTTTTTTCTTCACATTCATATCATTTAGTACTTCAATATAACAAAACGGCTATTATCACCATGCCAATAAAACATTTCTATTGGAATTGAAATGCTTATGATAGTAACACAAAAAATTAATTAAAATTAAATTTTAGTTTTTTATGCTTGCCAATTCATGATATACATCACAGGAATGTTGTTTTTGGAAATTATTCGTGTTTCTCTGACGATACAGTTTTAAAATATTTCCATCACGACTCTTGCCACTTTTTTATAAACTGTGGCATTTTATTGCAGATTTGCAATGCAAAATTTTATCACACAATACCTAAGTTGCTTAGACTTCGATAAGGATTAATCAATGTATGTATGCCGTTTCTATTTTGATGACTATGATATTGAATAATATGAAATGGTGAATGATCTTATTTTGGAAGGAGGGTGAAGTGCTTTCGTCTTGTGATCATAACCAAAACTTAAGAACTTATATTTCATATTAATACGTTTAAATATTAAGCAGTATTGTAATTGTTTGATTATATTCATGAAATCCGTCTTCTAACTTCGCTGTTACACACTTCTATCTCGGCCAGATCAGAAGAACTCGTCCGTCACACAATCTGATAAATCTGTAACTAATAAACATTTTACTGTCACATGACAAAACGTATAAACCATTGTCGTACTAAAATAAATATGTGGATGCAATGCTCCATTATCCAGAGTGAAAGTAAATATTGGGAAGTATGGCTTCATAGTAACTTCAGTGCATAATGGTATGGGAAACCTACGTTCCTCACACGGTATGTTTTGTTGCCTTTTGGATACATATTCCAAGCTGAAGATTCGGGCCCGTATTAGATGGGAGTCTGAGACAAGTTGCCTCAACTGCCCTCCGCGACCGTCCTTGGCTTCCACCTGAATAGACACCGCCCCCCCCCCCGCCGTCGCCGCCGCCCGCCCAGCGCGGCTGGTGTCTTGAGCTTCGCCCCCGCGGCAGAGGGCGCGGGCGGGCGAGTAAATATTTAGCGCGCGAGATAAGGCGGCACAACGGGCGCGGGGAGGGGGCGCCATTCACGCGAGAGGCCGCGCTCCATTGAACGCGCGCGGCGGCGGCGGCGGGGGCGGGGGCGGAGGCGAGCAGCCCGGCCGCATCAAATATACAGCCGCGCCCGCGCCACCGCTCTCATCCCGCCCTCAGGCGCTCCTGCCCTCCCCGCACCGGTCTGCTCCGCTCCACCCGGCACGACCCTCCTCATCCCGTTCTGCACCTTTCTTCCTCCCTCCCACCGCACCGGCCCCCTTTTCCCCCGCGCCTCACCTGCCACGCACCTAGGCGTCACTCCTCGCTCTGCCCGCCCCATCCCTTCCCACCCCGTTCCCCTCTCCCTCCACCCACGACCATCACTCTGCCCCGCCTCGCACCTCGATGCAGCTCCCCGCTCCGCTCCATCCCGTCCCTTCTCGCCGCGTCCAGAACGTTCCCACCCCGTTCCCACTTTTCGTCCTTTCCCTCACCGCACCCATCTCGCCCGATCTCACCCGGTTCTTTCAAGCCCCGCCTGCCACGCACCTCAACGCCCGTCCTCGCCCCGCTTCGTCCCGCCACGTCCCTTCTTGCGTGAGTCGCACTTCTTTCCCTCACCGTACTGCCCATCCCCTCACCCCGTCCCAGCTTCTTCTTCCACGTTCCGCCTGACACGCACCTCGACGTCCCTCCCCTTTCCTCGACGTGAGTCGCAATTCTCCTCCTTCCCCTCACCCTGTCCCACCTTGTTCTTCCACGTCCTGCCTGCCACGCACCCCGACGTCTCTCCCCGGCCAGCCCCCCTCCAGGACCGCCTTATTTTAGCCCCGTCCCCTCCCGTTCCGTCCCACGACGCGCAGCTCTTCCTCGCCCCTCGACGTGCTTCTTCATCCCAGTGCTCTCTCTCGGCGCCTCCCTCTGTCCCGCAACGCCCCCCGCTTCCATCATACCCTCCTCGTCCTCTCCCGCTTCGCTCTGCTACGCTCCGCTCGCCGTCCCGCTCCGCCGTCCCGACCTGCCTCCGACGCTCCGCGCGCCGTGTGTTTGATGTGCTCTCCAGCGCCGACCGGACCGGCCCGCGCGCCCCAAGGCAACACGCGAGGGGGAAGGTGCAGGCGCAAGGCGGGATTCACCTACTAGCCAAATAAGCGGTTGCTTAGGGAGGCGACGCCAGCGGAAAATATTCGAAAATAAAAAAAAAGAAATGAATAAAAATAATTTGGTTTGCGACCATGTCCCAGGAAAAATAGCTGACATAGGTAGCACCCATATTATGTGTATGGAGCGTAAAAAACTGCAAACTCTTAGCTTTACAGTTGATCAATTTTTTTGCTGTCAAGAGTAGAAACAAATATTGAAGCGATAAGAATCTAAATATGTATTTGTTTACATAAAATTAGAAATGAATTTAAATAAAAAACTATATATTACATGTTCCATTCTGTAAGCAATTTGTTAATTTTCATCTCTATTTGTATACAAAGACATTCTACTAGTTGGAGCTTTCCTTTAAAATCGTCTCAGTTGCTGTGGCTGCGGGGGCGAAGAAAACCTCAGGCAGGTGGGGTTGGCTAGTTACGAAGAAAGGGAATAAATGTTCGCCACGTGTCTCTCTTACCCTCCGAGCGTGGAAATTAACTGGTCCCAGGCAAGGAGTAACCGTTAGTTGGCCGGCAAAATCGAACAATCTGCCCAAAATGCTAAATAAATACATCATAATAATGAGAGTTTTTAAGTAATCTGAATATTTTTCCGGAGGGGTTCGGACACGATTTTGTGCTTGCGGTCTCCGCAGCACCTAAATCCAGTTCTGTGCAGTTTGGAGGTGCTTCTGGAGGAGCAATTTCTGTTGATCTGAATTCAAGGCACGTCTGTTAATTTCAATTATCGAGTTTAGTTGGTGTGATCCATCGTATAGAAACTCAGTTGTAGATTATATGATTAATATTATATTTGCCTTAAAATGACATCTTTTTTCACATCGACATGATCGAAGTAATCTTACGATTAACGGTTTTAGATTTTTGAATGGGTACACCTTTTTTATTAGTTCCTGACTGCAAAATTCCCGCCCATTTGTGTCCTACTTCCACGCTAAATCACGCTCGCAGACAGAATGTCTGATTGAAGCTCAAATTTGTGTTAAATAAAAATTGTAGACTAGCCTGGCTCTGATTAATATAAAAAAATGTAACATTTTAGTCGTGATAATAATATTATAATAATCATAATATAATAATAATATCCACTTTTAATTGAACCTTAATCAAATTATTTCTGAAATGTGGAAACGGAATTCCAAATTGAAAATACACTGTGACGTAGAAAATTCTCTTTTCGTGCTTTTACGTGCATAAAGAATAAGAAGGGCATTCAATTGAGAAGAATAGGGTCTCTTCAAAAATTAACTGATCATGATCAAACGAACATTCGACTAGATTTTATTAAGCTAATTGGATATCAATGAGCCGAGGGCTCGTTAAAATCGACCTCTTTCTTCGTTCATCAACTTAATGAAGATCTCGTTATCCCGGATCTTCACAACCCGCCATTGAACGTTTTTTCCCGCATTCCCGGCCCTGCTTTTCGTCGGTTTTACTTTCACTCCGACCCTTGTGATACTTTTCCTCAAACCCGCACTTTTCCGCAACCCTCCGCATTCTTCCCAATTTCCTTTCACTCCAGCCGCCTCTTCAGTCGTAATCTGCCTGCTCCCCCGTCCACACTTCCTCGTTCGTTGCCAAAAATTCGCCCGGCAGAATCCCCAGTGCTGTTTCAACAGTGTTCGTCGGGTGTCGTTTCGCCCAGTCGCGTTCGGTTCGCATGCGAAGCTTTGCGGGCGGGCGTACCTCGCAGATCGTTCGCCTGAATTCGCACTGCCAGAGATACGAGTAGTGCATTGAACGCGCGTGTGGTGACGCGAACTCTCAGTGGGGCGCCGGCGTTTGCCGCCGCCGCGGGTGACTTCAGTCTCCAGAGCCTACATTACTCTGTTCTGTTCAGCTGTCCGCTAGAGGGCGTTTGCGACGGCGTGGTGCATTAACATGCATGGATGTCCCAAACCGCACCGCCCACCTGCATTTTCGTGTCAACGCTGAAGCAGCGAAGCTCATAAGTTTCTCTGCAGTACTCGGCATTTCAGTTCAATAGCCGTTGATGAGCTTTCGATAACTACGCTTCGATAACAATACGCCATTCAGTACCTGCACGCTTTTGTTTGTGGTTCTTGTAATTGCTTTCATTTGCTAGCGTTGGTCACGGAGATAACGTATATTGGAAATCAATTGTTGGGAAAGGACGGGGAAGTATGTGCCTAGAAAGCATATTGTGCGTGAATAATGGCTCATCCCTGACAAGTAAGTGCAATCTCTCTTGCAAACTTATAACTATAATATGTTTTCTTCATCACTTACACTTCCTATCGCAGACGTTTCGTTATAGACCCATTAAAAATACTACAATGCGTTTTGTAAAATATGGAAAATACAAACGCCAAAATTGTTTGTTAATAGAGTAAATAATGGGGTAAAATTTAAAAAGCAGTTAGTAACATGTATTAGTTAGTAATTGCTTTATATCTTTACAAGAATTGGCGTACATCACTTGTACAATGTATTTGTAATAATACCTGCATGATCACAGTGCTGCAGGTAATGGGCACTATAGGATTGGAGAATCATCTTAACACCACAAAAATTGTCTAAAACAGTCTGTACCTAAAGCAGATGTTAATATATGTAGATGTTAATACAGCCGGCGTGGGGCACTTTGGTATAGCTTAGTGAAATTATTCCATTATTCTGCAATGAAATTAATGAAACGAATGAGGCATTACGTAGCTTTGTAGCTGCTACAGTTCTCTCACAATTGTATCCCGTCTCAGAAATTACGCACAACATTGATGTTTGTGCTTCGATGGGAGCATGGCTAGCCTCCTTGGCTGGTCGCCTCTAGGGGTACAGCATCGATGCCAGTGTTTTTCGAAACATCGATGTCTCTATAAAAATGTCTAGTTTTAAACATCGATGTATTGAAGTCGATGTTTTTTGAACATCGATGTCTCTATAAAAATGTCTAGTTTTAAACATCGATGTATTGAAGTCGATGTTTTTTGAACATCGATGTCTCTATAAAAATGTCTAGTTTTACACATCGATGTATTGAAGTCGATGTTTTTTGAACATCGATGTCTCTATAAAAATGTCTAGTTTTACACATCGATGTATTGAAGTCGATGTTTTTTGAACATCGATGTCTCTATAAAAATGTCTAGTTTTAAACATCGATGTATTGAAGTCGATGTTTTTTGAACATCGATGTCTCTATAAAAATGTCTAGTTTTAAACATCGGTGTATTGAAGTCGATGTTTTTTGAACATCGATGTCTCTATAAAAATGTCTAGTTTTAAACATCGATGTATTGAAGTCGATGTTTTTTGAACATCGATGTCTCTATAAAAATGTCTAGTTTTACACATCGATGTATTGAAGTCGATGTTTTTTGAACATCGCTGATTTGTGCTCAATGCTTTTATGTTTTGGTATTTTATTCTTGGATGAAAAATGTCTATAACCACAAGTTTGTAAACGTTAAAATATAAAATTCTAATAACTAATAACTAACTCATACGAACGCAGCTTACTCTACCTTTATCGAACACACCCGTGATGATCCTGATACCTTCGTCCTTCCATCGTTACGTACCTTACATTACCTTTGTATCGTATAATAAACTTCCTTCGCCTTTCCTCGTACTTCGCACGTGGAGAGGCATTTTTAAACTTTCTATTCAGTTAAATTTTAATTATTAATTAATATACACGGCCATCAAATTAAATTTTGTGCGCACGAATTTAATGTCAGAGGTTACTAAGACAACTTTAAAACGTCGATGAATTTTGGTGAATCGAAGATTTAATTTTGAGCGTTGACGTTTGGCAACATCGATATTTTGTTGTCGACTGATTAGTGATTCCAGGTGCGTGAACTGCTAATGTCATCAATGGCGTAAGAGTAGTTCATGTTTTTATCGCGGGAGGTGCAGGTTATCTCCCCCAACTGGATGGCGTGACCCGGCGCCGACATACCCGCCGACTAGCGGGGTTTCCCCCAAACAGGTATTTCCCACCAGAAGGTCATCGCCCCAGCCGGGACAAGCTCGAAGTGTGAGTAAGGGATGAGGATAGGACAAGGAAGAGGAAGGAAACATCGCGCGCGATTGATGTTTGATGATTCCGTCAAATGATAAAGTAATTTGTCCCGTAAGTGTAGTGTATGTTTTGGGGGTTTGGGGGGGGGGGGGGGCATCTCGCCTCGGTGAGATCCGGCGCCGACCTACCGTCGTCGACTAGCGGAGTTCGGCAGCCTGGATGTTTCGTGGTGTACGTCGCCTGGCTAACGGCGCGCGTGCTCGTGTGTTGCAGAGCCCGAGCCGGGCGGGGAGCCGACGCGCCGCGGGCCGCGTGCCGAGGACGACCCGGCCGCGTCCCCGCTGCCCCGCGCCCTGCCGGTGGCCCTCGTCGCCGCCGCCGCCGACCAGCCCCCGCCAGGTGAGTCTTCCCCTCCACGGCCCCCCGCGGAATGCTCCCTGCATGGCCTCCTCCGCCCCGGTAGCAGTCAAAATGGCCGTCCGTCCGTCACGTTCACTCGGCGAGGGGACAGCGCGGAGGTTGGGGCTTTTGCACAGCGGGAAACGCGCGTGGAACAGGAGAACGACGTGCCATTTTAGCGTTTGTGGAGACGTCTCTTGATAGCTCCCAAGCGCTGAAAATGCTTCCAAACGACGACATGTAACGTTTCATGTGTTGACGGCGTTTTATTCGTTTACGTTAGACGTTACGGTAATGGATGTTCTGAATTGAAACGGCAGGATGAACTGCTATCGCTAACTGCCTAGAATGGCACGCCTGTTGATTCGCACTTCATATTTCGTGACGCATTTGTTTCCATATGGCGATAGCTGCACAGACTGACATTTTAGTTTAGAACAACTTGATTCGATAAATATCACTGTTTATTCACGCTACAATCTGCTATTCATTGTGAGATATCGTACTCTGGCATTTTCTGTAATGTAACGTTCGAGTTATGCATTGACAAATACAGCAAATACGCTATCTAGTTTCACGCTGTGCATTGAGACTCCAACACAGATAGGATGAACCGTTGGGAGAAAAGGGGACAGGCAGGTTTGCGCCAGTGATTGGTATTGGTATTATCAGAATGAGACATCACGTAAAAAAATTGAATCTTAATAGGCGCCTATGGCATTCGTATTTAAATCTAAATTAAGATGGTGTCAAATGAATTGAAGCTTCCGTATATGTACAGTTAACTTCATAAACGTGGCCATTCATATTATATTAATACTTTGTTTGAATGTTTAAAAATAAAGAAACACATATTGTGTAATAATTTCCATAAATAAAATGTAAATAGATCATTTATCCGCGTGCATAACAACACTAAAATGTGTTTAATGTTTTTGTAAATGAAAAAATAATGATGTACAGTAATATTCTAACAGGATAACAAATAAAATTTCAAAATATGTCTGCTTTAGTGTTTATTTGGCGCCATCTTAGTTTAGATTAATACCTCAGTCATATACGACTTCTTATTCAACTGATTCGTACTTTTTATACGTGATGTTAGGCATACTATTACGAGATCACAAATTGAGCCCGATTAAGTCAACAGGGAACTACAGGCTTAGAACGCGATGGGGGACAAGTGTTTCGTATTTTCAGACAGTTTTAGCGAATCAAAACTTTTATTTTTATAATGCACAAACAAGTTCCAAGAAAAGTGAATGAATAAAATGTTTAATAATATTCTCATTCGTTTGTAATTTTGTACACTTTCAATTCCATTTAAAATATGAACGTATTTTCTTCCTCTTAATTTCATTTTTAATCAGAACTTGGACTAATAAATCATTACCTTAGGGAAAATGCGAAAATAAAACCTTTGAACAAATTATTCACTTTTTTTAACACGACCTTTGACAGGGAAGTTCAAAATATTGTCAACGTTTCATTTTTGATTTTGTTTATATTCTCGTTTAATTTAAACAGGACTTCATTTGCAATGAGGTTGCTTTCTCTGTACAATGTTATTTCGGTGAATTTTTCAAGATAAAACTAAAAATGCAGCCTTCTTGTTATGTTCTAACCGCTTGCAAAACAGGTACATGCATCGATCTGATAATTGGTAAAAAAAAAAGTACCCATCCACGGCCAACGACAAATAGCAACGTAAGTGGATGTGCATGTTGAAATATTATTTAGAACATATTTTTATTGTTTTAGAATTTCACTAGTTTTATTTCTTTTATCATCTTATATTTTATTAAAATAAACTTTGGAAATTTTGAAAATATTGAAAGTACTTTACCTTTGCTTTTAAGTAAATTTAATTTCTAATATGTTTAATAATTAATTAGTTGCACGCGCTTTTATATAAATCAGTTTTCCAGTAAACAAGTGTAAACTTTCCAATGTCTGTTTTTAAAATTTCCTTTAAATCAGATTGTTAAGAGAATCGGATTGCTCACAATTTGAAAAACGTTTTGCAACATACACTGCAGTTTTCTGTTAAAATTTTCATCTAATTGATCGAGTTGATAATAAAATTTAAATATATGTTAGAAATTAAAATGACATCACACATGATGTAGAATAAATATAAAATTAAACTTTCTAAACGTCAATTCGACCTTTCTTCTGATTCAATCTGTGCATAAAGTAGATAATAATTTAATTTTAACAGAATACTCTTCCACTTTCATTTCACGCAATGAAACTTCGTAGTTAATTATGATTCCACGGAAAAGCCGACACTGAATTGAATAAAGAACCTTAAATAACTTAATTATCCAAACTTTTATATTCTTTCCTTTCTTCTTGTAACTCGGCAGATGTGTATGCATGGTGAATTCTCCACTGTTTAAATAGTTTGGATGAAGATAAAAAATAGTATCTAACGACTAGAAATGCATTCGCCTTTAACAATTGTTCATATTGCCTTGTTTTTTAAATGTACAGAAAACCCATTTAATCTGCAACGCACTCTAATACATCATATGGATGCACATGGCATGACCAACAAATGCACGTATTGTTTATATCACTCATGACTCAATTCAACGGGATACACTCATTTATCTCGTAGTTACTTTTTATTATCTTTTCTACATTTTACTTTTTTAAAATATTTTATTTTTAATATTCTGTATCCAAATAAGTGAATGCTACCTTATTTGGAATAAAAACATCACATCACTCTCCCTTTAAACAAAACATTATTTTTGGAAAACATGCATATTGGTTTTATTATTTTTCCTGCAAATATTTTTCACAGCGTACTTTAACTCTCTCAGTATACGAGTGTAATGTAATACAAACCTTAAGAAAAGGTGTTTTGAAATCTACATACGCAAATTTTTTGTTGGTAGTTACATTCTTGGATGCCATTGGAAAAATAAAATGCAGTAAAACTAACGCATGTTAATACTAATAATGAAGCTTAAAAATAAGGCATAGATTTTTTAAAGTAAATGTGAATAATTTACATCTAAAATGCAGGGTATTTTGAAACATTTAAAGTCATTATGTTTGTTATTTATGTAAAATATTTGTGAATGAGGGCAAAAAGAGTGTCATTCAGAAAATAATTTATTTCAAGAGTACAAGGTGACATTATTGAATAATCTCTTTACTTTATTTATCATAATCTCTTTATTATAATATTTAAAATGCAGAATGTATCCCATATAAATCTTGTTTTAATATATCTTAATATATAGCTAAAGTATATTTTAATATTTTAGTTTCACGACTGGATTATTAAATTATTTTAGCATATCTTAAGAATGTTGTTTATAACTAAAAAAATCATATTCAGGAAGTGTGCGTGTTAAATTGTATACTGAAACTGAAGTGCAAAAAATTAATTAATTTCATCAATGCTACTAGTAAATACCTGCTCACTGCTTATGATGCATAACATTCTTCATATACAAGTGATCCCATGTTTTGCATTATTTACTTTATATTTCCCGAAATGAAGAAAACATCATGTCTAGAGCAAATTTCATTTCTTATTTTCACACCATTCGGCACTTCGTGATATTTGAAAAACATGAAGATCGTTACAGTAAAAAAAAATCAAATATATAAAATTTGATTTAGAACATGAGTATCAATCTAAAATCTTGGTGTAGAACTCGCATGACAGCATGAAAGGTAAGCATATACATATACGTAGGCATGAAATGCAGAAGTGACATTACCCTGCTATACGCAAGTTTAAACTTATATAAATCCATGAGAAGAAAAATTGACCCCTTTAGGTAATTTTGCATCCAGCGTTGTCATTCATCGTGGTAGTATGGATGTTACATAATTGATAAAATAAATGATTATTTCCATTATTACCGTGGCGTATTGGTTTGCTTTTGCCTTGAACATCTCTTTTCATTGCACTGATTTTTAATTGACAGTTCGATGAGTAAGTGCGCCATTTTGTTTAACCATAATCTGAACAATTCCGTAACAATAGAATTTCGGATTATTCCAATGTATTTAAAAAATTATTTACCGATATTACTCTATATTTCACACAGCATCATGATGTATTCTTAAAAGTTCATTAATGTCGTGAATGTGAGACAGAATCTGTCGGTGCTGAAAACTCTGTTAAGCAAGAAAAAAAAAACCTTCAAACGTATCGCAAGGACATTCTGAAGTGTTCAAATATTGAGGACACCTTTCTAATATTTAATTACGAATAATATTTTGAACATATCAGAATTATATTGTTATAAGTAGATACTAGTTATTGTCAATACTGCAGGATATTTCGCGTCCAGAAAAACGTTACGAGTACACATATTCATTGACAATTTGTTAAATCTAGTTTAAGATTTCGGGGGCGGGCGTTTAAGATTTTGACGGAGCCATGTAATGAAAGATAGCTAGGAATTTGCTTGCCTTTCATGGTGTCGCCCGAGATCTGACCCTTGCGGAACCCCCCGACGGAAAGCGAAGGAGCGAGACCTGAGAGAGCGCGCTGTGCGCAGGCGCGGACCCGAGCAAGTACCCGCCGCAGCAGCGCTACATCGTGGAGACCATCACCATGACGACGGTGACGGAGCGGCGCATCGTGCGGGAGGCGGACGAGCACGTGGCGGGCGGGCGGGGCGTGTCGTCTGGCTCGTTTCGCGGGGGCGCGCATGCCGACGCCGCCGCCGTCGCCGCGGCCGCCGCCGCCGCCGTCGCGGGCGACGCCAAGCTCAGCGGCATCCTCAAGGGCGGCAAGCTGTGGAAGAGCCCCGACGGCACGCCGCCCCCGCAGCACCACGCGCCGGCCATCGGGTACATCGAGGAGTCGTCCACGTCCTTCTCGGACAGCGGCGACGGCGGCGACGACCCGCAGTGCAACGGCGGCTACAACAACCGCCGCTCCGTGCGCTTCTCGGAAGAGACCAACCTACCGCCGGACTCGCCCGGGGTGGACGCGCTGCCCCTGCCGCCCGCCCCCGCCCCCGCCGCCGACGGCCTCGGCGAGGACGCGTCCCCGGCCGAGGACGCCGGCGAGGACAACGACGACGCCTCCCCCGACGCCACCGAGCTCACGCTCACCTTCAAGCTGGGCAACCACGTGCTGGTGGCCAACAGCCTGCGGCCCAACTCGGCGGTGCGCCAGCTGTTCCCGGCGCCGCGCTTCCTGTCGCCGCCGCCGCTGCCCGGCCGCGTCATCACCGACGACCCGGCGATGGCGGCGTCGGCGCGCGACGACGACGATGCGGGCGGCGCCGACGACGAGAACGAGCGGCGCGACGCCGAGCGCGCGCGCAACTCGCGGAACGCCGAGCGCTCCCAGCAGTACCTGGTGACGGCGGACTCGCTGCGCCTCTTCGAGGAGGCCAAGAGAGCCAAGATGGCGCAGCTCGGCGCCAACAACCGGGAGCTGTCCGAGCGGCAGTACATCGCCGTCATGTCCCCGCTGCCGCTCGTCACTTCGCCGCTCGCCGCAGGTACGACCGGCGGCGACACCGTCGCCCCGAACGGAGGCGCGCGGCTGGGGAACTGCCTGCGAACGAACGCGCTTCGCCAACGAGAACGGAAGGGCGGTCGGCGCCACGTAAAAGTGTGAACAGTCGTAAGACGTCCTCTGATTGTATCATCATTGCCAACGTACAGGCTAACAGGCGACAACCACTCGCCCAGACGCCCTGTTTTTTACGCGACTCAATCAGGAGATAGTGTATCATCGGAAACGCCGTCAAAATTGGGAATCCGTTTACTACTATCGCACCGTTGGTTAAATTGGGAATTTGTAATATATCTTTTCACCTGAAACTACTTATGATTTATTCATAATATTTGGGACAGTGCTGCCTATTGTTATTAACAATTCACGCAAGTTTAATGTATTTTCTACAGTAAATTTTAAAAAATGTGACATAAATGTCGTTACGTTTGAATTTGAACCTATCTATTCTTCTAACAATAACTAAAACAGTTATGACAAATTTACAGCGTAAACATTATCTCATTTGTGTAGAATTGGAGGGGTGGATGAGTCAAATGTTCTGTCTTTTAAAAATCTGTCGTACAGGTTTTGAGAAAAGGTACTTTAAAAATTTGCAATTTAACGTTGGATGCGATAATGGGTACCGGACTGAAAGCTTTTGTCCGTTTAAGGCGGCTCTTTACATTCGGTTTTCGTCGAGTAGCCAGGGTCTGCTCGCGGAACCACGAGTAGTGTGGATGCGTTATTTGCTATCGACCAAGCATCCGGTGCTCCCCCTATCGGACCTTTGAGCACATCAAAGGAAACCGACATTCGACTTCACGGGATTGGGCTCTCTCTACTTGCCGAATTCCGAATGTGAGGAACCGCCTTTAGAAGCAGCGTTGAGACCAGAAGTAGCACGTTCTGTGAGATCGCTGGAGGCACTTCGAGGCAAAGGGCCAGCCGTCGGTGCTGCTTCCGATGTACTGCGTGCCCTCTGGCGATCACAGACCGTTGGCAGCACTGAATCACAAGAGAGAGTTTGCATGGTATTAGGATAAAACGTCCGACCAGACGCGTATGATTAAAATGCGTTGCTAACACGTCCATTACCTTCAGTGTCAAGAAGCTACCACTTCGAGGAGGTCTTAAATTCGACTCATGACCTTTGTGAACTCATCATGTCCACAGGGCCTCTTCTAAAAGACGATGGCACTGCAAATGTTGGCTATGAGTGTTTTCGATGATACCCTGTCTGTTGGTAATATCTCAAAAAATCCGAGCGTCCAGCTTGGCGTAGCTTGTGTATAATGAATGTACTATTTCTACAGAGCGAATGTTACAACATGCATTTGCTGAATCATTCTTTCAACTGAGGTATGAATGGTACTTTGACGACGTTTTTAACGTTTGCATCCCGTTTGATTCGGGCAGCTATTCGGTTATTTCACTGTTGAACGTTACGTGGCCCCGACCATAAATCGTGTAGATCAAGATAAAGATTTTAAAAGCTCCCATACAATTTCTACGCAAAAAGTAAATGTTATTCTACGAACGTCGTTCTGGCGCCTAAATTCAAGACTGCAATCGCATTGAGAAGGGAAATTTTTAAATCTGTTATGAAAGAAATTTATTAGGCTTGAAACAAGATGCACCATTTGTGTCAACTCTGCTTCGAGATGTCATTTTGCGTATTCATTTTTCTCAATCGACTTCGATGAGAACTTATGTATTAGTCGACCAGAAAAAATTGACCTGGATTGAGTAGCAGAACCATCGCAAAACATATAGAAAGTACAGTCTGTTTTGCTCATATTGGTTGACATTAACAGCTTATCTGTCGATTGTCATCTATATGAAATCTCTTGTTAGGAAGAGAAAAGAATTTATCGAGTGTTTAATGATCATTTTTGAGATGGACAAATTTGTTGAGAAAAGACAGCGTTTTGGCAGTTTTTCTCCACATGAATGACTTCTTTTGTCCTTCATTAATGAAAAATTAGTACCTGGAGTGAGGATTACACGTGCTGTTAGAAAGACAGACCGCTGACGGCAGAACGGCATTTTGTGAGCACCTACGTTTGGAAATTCGGCGTTTGCACTCCTGTGCACTACTACATTGTCGCAACCCGAAAGGTTACGAATAAACTGTACCCCGAACTCAGATGTCCGGAGACAATCATCAATATTTCCAGTATGGGCCGGATCAGTTTTTATGGTGGACTAATACTTTTGTCAGAAATATGCAGTCTTGGAGATTTTTCGCCAGCAGAGAAGCTTGAAGTTTCAGTTAAGTTTTGAGCTGAAAGCATCCCTTTTGAAAAAATAGTGGAAATGTGCAACAAAACTTGCGCTACATTCCTACCCATTGTCACAATGTATGTTCCTCGTTCATTTCCTGATTACGTTTATTTCCGTTCTCGTTTGTGTTCGCAGGCAGATTGTCAGTATTTGCTGCAGGTACAAAAATAAGTTAATACGTCCCATAAATTTAATTTTAAGTTGTGGCATGTTTGGTTGGAAATGAACAAATACAGTGATCACTCTCTGTGGAACTCTTTTTACAAGTACAACGGAACATATTTGTTCGTTTTCAACCAGCCGTGGGCCGTTTTGTAGTTTATTTTATACTTTTACTTGGGTCTTTGTTCGAAAGTCGAATTCGTTCGAAAAACACGAAAGATGTGAAAAGGCATATGTTTGCATTATGTGACCACCCTGCTTATAACTCCTCTTTCGTCCCACAAATAGCAATGTGTTTGTTTTTACTTTATACACTGATCCGGGGAATGTGTGAACTCAGAAGTTTCAAAATGTTTACGATAAATCCACAATCATAGTATCCTCATTAATGTATTTAAATTACGTTAATATAAATAGAAAATATTCTAGCGTTGCGTCTATAACGTAATGAAAAAGTCGGTAACAGAAGTGTTCATAAAATCAATCGATAGAATTTGGTGGCAACGTACAAAACGGACTGACGGACGGACAGAACGACAAAAACGGGTAATGCTAGTTAATATTGGAAAGCCAATTACTCAAATATAATTGAAATTGGCTTGTCCTGCCAACAGCCGATTAAAAGGCAGAAAAATCATGTAGTAAGTGTGTAGAAATGTGTAGAAAATTAGTGTAATAATATGAATGTTCGATGTGCAGAGCATATGGATCGTTCTGTAGAGTAGTGAAAGTAGTAGAAAGATCGATCCATATACTAACCTGTGTTGCTGTCGCTGCATGGCAATTTCCAAATTTTCGATGATTCGGTCGTTGCAATGAACAAGTCTGTTCTTACTATAGGTTGGTCCTTAGATAGCACTTATTTACCTACCAAAACGTAAAAAGTTCAAAAAATATTTGTTATTACTTGCGTAAAGAGCATTTGTTTATTTATGTGCACTAAGTGAAGGCACGGTGAAGATAAAAATGGTTTTACTTAATTGGTACAATATTCACAAGCTTTGCATAGTAAAACTTGTCTGTAACATTTATTGGGGGTACCTACCAAGGAATCGTATAACATGTCTTATAATACATCATATAAAAATATTTAATGTAATCAAACAGTGAACATTTTAGAAACCTCGCTTTTCCTAAGTGATATAAATATTGTGTAAGTAGACATAGAAAAGACGTTTTTGACGCCTGTTAAGAGTTAATAAAATGGCTAAGTAAGTAGGAAAGGGATTTTGTCGTTAGACTTATTCACGAACAAACATGTATTTGGATTTCATGAAATTGTGACGTTTCCATTTTAATATTGGTTTTTCGTACATTCACGTTAAATCAATGCGTAAAACGTTAAAAATTATAATTGATATAAATGATTGACTGTCGTAAGCAAATTTTGACACGTTTGTCGCTCAGCTACTGTTAATACGGGATCGTTCGTAATTTTTGTTAAGCAGGGTTACGCGGCGTTACACAGAGTGGGGGTGTTACTGTACTGTTCCGGTAACGCTTATATTTACTTCTTTTAATTTCAATATTTACAGTAAAAAAAAATAAAAGCAAGGTGTCAGATGAAATCTATGTTCTTATGATTGAATTAGATAGATAGTGACACACGGGGATGGATGATGGCTGAAAAATCGTTTCCCGTTTATATATCAAACAATGAACTTCTTTAATTTAAAAAAAATTGTAATATGCAACACAAATAAGCAAATGCAATTTGTTTTTCCTGATATATAATTTATTTTACTTATACGAGTATATAAGGGGGTTAAAATGAGCGTTAGGTAATTATTTAAGGGACTTTCGTTCTCGCGTTACAGGGAAAGGAAACTATCCAAAATACTCCAAATTTGCGTTACGTAATTTAGGGGCGATCCCTAACTGTGCCAGTATTAATGTTATAGAGTTGAAGTATACTGTTATATTTTTTAAGAGTCCAGAAAAAAATTGGAATACTTTTAAGTATGAAATTTGGTAGAAATATTAAAATGAAGTATTAAAACGTACCCGTAGTTTCAATGCTAGTTTTGTAAAAAGACCTCAGAAAAAATTAATTTACCGTAACAATTTCATTTCTGGTTTGTATGTCATTATAATATTTGCTTATTTTCCGTTCGTTTCCATTCTTATTCCCAGTACGCATTCACGATTGTCACATGTTATGTATAAAACGGTGGTGGTCAAATTGCACTAACAAAAGCACTTCACACATAGTTCGAAGAGTGTTTTTCGTTTACTAATTAATGGTATGTAAATTATTACTAAGGAAACAGAATCACACTGAATGTCGGTTTCTTTTTTCACTGATATATTTATGTGGTTTGAGATATGTGTGGGTGTGATGCAAATAAGGGTTTCTTAACTTTTTTATTCAAACTTGCCTTTCAGATGGTTTGAGTTACGCCGTTCAAGAGCTTGTATATAATCCCTAATGTCCTGTTGTGTTTTATCCTTAGCCCAAATTTAACTACTTCAAACTCCCAAATAAGGTTTGTTTTTTTTTTTTTTTTTTTTTTTTTTTTTTTTTTTTTTTTTTTTTTTTTTTTTTTTTTTTTCAGTTTCAGCATTTCACATGGTACACATAGTTAGGAAAACTGTAAGAGTGTAATATTCAAAAATTCAGTATTGTAATATTCAAATTTGTAACGTATGTGGGGTAGCTCTAAAATGAATGGTTGATCGTCCAAGTACAATCAGTTCGACCAGCTTAAATGTATTTCCGACCCAATAAAATACTCTGTGGTGTCTGGTAAGAGGCGGAAGCACAGAAGTAGACGGACCGGTGGCGATGCGCAATTGTTATCAGCATTACTTAAAACGCTGCGGGAAGTGCAAAGAAGTCACTCATACAAACTCATGCTCTTCTTTGAGGCAATATCTACAATCTATCTACAATATCACAATTCTACAATCATATGTAGCTGGGCGTAACATGTTTTTTTTATTATTATGTGACTGCGAAGGAAGGAAACTTGTTTTGTGATTTACGACGAATGAAATTTTGCTTACCTCGAAAGCTTGTTTCCTTGCTACCGCTGATTTAATCTACCGACATATTATGAACGGTAAGTTCCGTGGGACATTTCTGAACAGGTTCACTTATTGATTATTCTTAAAAGCCTCAGACAACAAATTAACTCAAAGTTAAAACCATCGCAGAAGGAACGTTCAGAGGCAACATTAGGAAAATGAATCGAAGAACTATTTTCATTCTAACTTTACACTCGACTCAATGAGTTCTGCCAGAGCGAGGCACACTTAACTCATAGCATCACTCTGCCGCGCCGTTGTTGCAATGTTGCAGGCTACGTGATACTCTTGAGTATTGTACCGTTATAGTTGATCCAGATCAGCGTCTGATAGTTTTGGAAGATGTACACGTAAGCTTCCGCGGCTCGAGTTCATGACTTCTTGGCTGTCCGCGTCACTGCCCTGAAGAAGCCTGCGATATGACAGGCGATATGTCTGCCTCTCAGCCAACGACGCGGCGTCACCCGGACAGCCAAGAAGTAAGCTTTAAAAGATGCTAAAACGAATGTGAATAATTTCTATATATTGTACACCGACCACCACACCTTTTTATTTTGGCCTGTCAAATAGTTGTCAGATTGTATGACTGAATCAAATTAATGTTGTTGTTTTTTTGTAAACATAAGGAACATTCACGTTCATTAAATTATTTGCCAAGGCTACATAAATGACCTTCAGAGATTAAAATTTGGACAAAAGTTAGGATTTTAAAAGGAAAACTATAATCAATTTCTGTATTGTAGCAATATGAGCGTAAAAAATTATTTATGGACAAAATCTATATAACTGATTATAAAACCATAAATATTTTTAGCAACAAATTTTTAAACGTTCTGTCTAAAACTGAATAAAATGCCAATGCTTCGGCCTATTAATTGAAGCCGTCTTCAGGTGCAGAAAAATTACAATAAAAAGTCTACCCTTTATAAAATAGAGAAATAAGAGTATATGAAATGCGTGAATCTGACGAATCAGAAAGAGCTAAGAAGGCTAAATCAGGTAATGAATCAATTCCAAACAGTCGCCCATCGCCTTTCGTCGCCATCCATCAACTTGTGTTGCTTCCGCTACAAGGTGTTTGTAATGTTCGTGTAGTGGTAGGTGACTGCAAAGAGAGAGAGGGAGAGGGAGAGCTTGAGTGGCGGTGTGACAGAGAGAGAGGGTGAGTGAGAGGTGCGTTGGGCGCAGGGTCGGGCGGCGCGAGCGACGACGACGACGCCAGCACCAGCTCGCAGATCCGGCGCACCATCGAACGCAACGCGCTGCGCCGCAGCCTGCTGCGCTACGAGCCGGGCCGCACCAACCGCCGCGGCGGCAGCACCAGCAGCGGCGGCGGAGGCGGTGGCGGCAGGAGCTCGGAGGACTCGCTGGTGGAGCGCATCAAGAAGCTCACGTGCGACATTGACGACGAGGACGCCGCCTCCTCGCCCGCCGACGCGGAGGTAGGCAAAGTAGTAGTGTATAGGTGTTGTGGTGTGTTATCGTTGGCATTTTCATGAAATAATTATAGACGTTGTCATTGCCAACAATAGGATTTAATATAATAGCAGCTTTCGATGGCATAGCCATCATCATCAATTGTCTGCTGGATGGAAGCCACAAAACGACTACCGACTACCTACAAAACGAGGTAGTCGTTTTGTGGCTTCCATCCAAAAGACAACTGATGATGATGGCTAAGCCATCGAAAGCTGCTATTATATTAAATCCTATTGTTGGCAATGACAACGTCTATAAAGTAGTAGTGTATGATTAACCATTGTAGGACTCACGACCAGTGGTGAAATGAGGGAGGTAGTGCACGGGATTGGTCAGTTATGAACAATTAAACAATTAGTCCACCAGCGTTTCGGAATGTTTTAATTCCTTCATCAGAGCCTTAACCTTTATAGGACTCACGATCAGTGGTGAAATGAGGGAGGTAGTGCACGGGATTGGTCAGTTATGAACAATTAAACAATTAGTCCACCAGCGTTTCGGAATGTTTTAATTCCTTCATCAGAGCCTTAACCTTTATAGGACTCACGATCAGTGGTGAAATGAGGGAGGTAGTGCACGGGATTGGTCAGTTATGAACAATTAAACAATTAGTCCACCAGCGTTTCGGAATGTTTTAATTCCTTCATCAGAGCTAGTGAAAAAAAAGAAAGCAAAGAAACAAAGGAATGAAGACATTAATATAAAATTACAATCCTCAACAATATGGTATGCTAAATGAACCATCAATTGTTTTTTGTTCGATTAGCATGTATTATTATGGATTGTAATTTGATATTGTCTTCATGCTTTTTTTTCACACTAACCCTAATGAAGGAGTTAAAACATTCCGAAACTTTGGCAAACTGATTGTTTAATTGTTTATTCGACCAATCCCGTGAATTGCATCCCCTATTTATAGTGTTAAGCTTTATTGCATGAGGACATGTTTTGAAATCGAGCGACGTTAGGAACGAGTTTTCAAATTGGTACCAATGCATTAAAGCAACGTTATAAACGAGTTGCATTCGTTCCTTTCTTTGTACAGCAGCATTATAAATTTATAAGGAATTCAAACTTAATTTTGCGGAACAACTTTCTTATGTCGTCTCGGGTATTTGACATTTGTGCAAGAAAACGGTGGTCGGCTGTTCCGTTTACAGCTACATCCCCGCGATTCTCTCGCTACGATTGGCTGTATAATCGATGACGCAATCATTCGTGCCGTAAAATTCGAATACGTCATCATTTGTGCCGTAAAATGTACGTTTATGGACGATTGGTTTATGGACGTGCAACAAGATAAGTCGTTTATATTGCTGGTATACAAAAAATACTATTTCTACTTCCATTGAATTAACGGTCGCATTCCAACGGAGGGTCAAAAACTAATTATTTCTTCGTTCATCTTTGCTTTAGGAAAGAGTTGCTGTTTCATCCTTTAAGACGTATCTATAGAACATTAACCCCAGACCAGATGTACACCTTTCCTTTTGACGAACCTTTTCGGAAGTTTTAGCGAACGCGCACACGTGCACAGAGGCACTATCGACCCAGATGTAACTGTGCGAATGCACGCATTTGCTAAAACTCCCGTCGTCAAAAGGCAGGGTCTAAGGTGGATCTAAGTGATAATTTCATATTTTCACTAGTAGCAGATATTTACATAAAACGCAATAATGGCCACGCGTAATCGTTTGGTGGAAACTGGAGTTCTCTGTCAATCTATCCTCCCCATAAAAAACGTTGCAATATGAGTTTAGTATCTAACAATGTACATAATAGTTGTGCAATCAAAGCTACATTGTGAAAGTTGAACTAATTCCTCAAACTAGAATACTGCTATCTGTGATGCCGCAGAAAGCCCCGCGATTACAGAAAATGATTAGTGTATTAAAAAAACCCTCTAAACTTAAAATATATTAACACGAACTTGCAGAAAATTATTATAATATATTGGTGAATACGTAAGTTCTTATACAATTTTCGTTCAATTATTTTCAATGTATTCTGAGAGTTAGCGTTGACTCCCCCTCTCATTGGTGTTCTCCGAGTATTACAATGGCATTGGTGTCGTGAGGCGACGAAGCAGTAACCTGTTCTCCCCACTTTAAGAGGGTGCACCTCGTTTGAGGAATTAGTGCCCCATTCTCTTAGAGACCTAGAGAAGGGTGAGAGGGAACAGTAATAAGAGGAGTTTGACATGCCCCCAATCATGTCACAGTGTCTTATAATCCGTTGAACGTCCCGCCGTGACTGGTGCAATCTGTGACGCAGGGCGAGGACGGCGGGCGGCGAGGCGGGGGCGTGGACGCGTCCACCGACACCGACCTCACCGACTCGGAGGGCGGCGCGTCGGACGCCATGCCGCCCCGCGCCAGCCCGCCCGGCGAGGAGCGCCGCGCCACCAAGGCCACGGTACGCATGCGCGCCGCACGCCAGCCCGGCTCGCGGCGCTTGCGCGTATATATCTCTCTCTCCCTCCTTACGTGCTTCATTGTTGCCGAAATGCGGTGGTGATGTAGGTCAGGCTTGCCCACGGGTAGATTGTTCCGTGGTGGACACGCGTGGGCAAGCTTTGCTGGACGAGTCTGTATCGGCGATGGTTTTAAATCTACCGCTGCTGGTAACTGCTTCGTTCACTTCCTGCTTGCTGGACGAGTCTGTCCTGGCGATGGTTTTAAAGCCAGCGCCGCTGCTACCTTCTGCATTGGTGTCATAACGGGGAACAATCCGACGGCAGTATGTTTACTTTGAGATGCAAAGGATTTAAAGGCATGCTCTTTAAGTGAGCTTGCTTATGGGTTGTCTAATTTTTCCCTACCTAATGACCATCGTAAAATGTATACATTTATCTCTCGATGCTACGAATCTCCCTTAAACGGATTTCGGAGACAACGGACCAAATTATGCATTAATTTAAAATTTAAAATGTTGGGGTTACTGCACGGGTACTGTACAGTCGTATTACAGTGTATATTTACAGATCACGTATACTTCACTGTCACACACTGGACGTTGTGATTGATTCAAAGTGCAGTTCTAAATTTATTCCTACCTTTTGCATCATAATAATTGATATTAGCTTCTCCTCACCCAACCTGTCTCCGCATTATAGGCTTCGACGGATCTAGGACTTTTCTCCGCGAGAAATTTATGATTTTTTAGATTAGGTTAAAATTGATGCAGTTTGTTTATAAAAAAACAAATATTTACTCACTTCAAAAAGAATAGATTCTTTGAATCTGTGAAATGTATACAAATATTTTTGAATCGGTTAATCATTGAAATTTGAATCGGTTAATCATTGATTCTTTGAGTCGGTTTTCTTCATATATTTTTTTTTAACACAGCTGCCAACTGAAAAATAATCCATTCCTTTCTTCACTATTTATTAATAGTAGTTAGTTACACTTTTTAGGGGAATTTGAAAAAAAGAATTTGTTGACAAATAAAAATCGACAAATAATTTTCAAAAAAAGGCCTACCAACGGATGGCATCCAAAACTACAGGATGTCCAGGAATGAAGTAACGAAACTTTGAAAATAAGCTCTTAAGTCAATTTTAAACATATTTTGTCTAATGAACTCCTTGCATATTTCGTATTGTTGAAGCTCTCAAAAGTCGGTTGTGTGCATTTGAAGGGGTGGGAGGCGTGTGTGTTCGGCCAATGCGGTTGGCTAGATAGGGTCGCGTTGCGCATGTGCAGGGCCCGATGTCGCCCGGCGGCGAGGTGGGCACGCCGCCGGCGGTGGCGGCCGCCCGCGCGCACGAAAAGACGTCGTCCCCGTCGTCCGGCTCGTCCTCGTCCACCATGTCGTCGGGCTCCGCCTCCTCCACCTACAAGAAGCTCACCGACCTGTTCGCGCGGCGCGGCGCCGACAGCAAGGGCGCGCCCGCCACCATCCCCGAGGGCGGCTCCCCGCAGGTACCCACACCTCACCCTCGCCCTCACCCTCACCCTCACTCTCATCCCCACTCTCACCCTCACTCTCATCCCCACTCTCACCCTCACTCTCATCCCCACTCTCACCCTCACTCTCATCCCCACTCTCACCCTCACTCTCATCCTCACCATAACTCTCAGTCTGACTCTCGCCTTCACTCTCGTCTCGACTTAATCTCACTCTCATCCCCTCTTACTCTCATCCTTACTCTAACACTCACCCTCACTTTCACCCTCACAGTGACCATAACTCACCCTCATCCTTACTCTCACCCTCACCTTAACTCTCGCTCTGACTCTCACTCTCACCTCCACTCTTAATCTCACTCTCACCTTCACCCTCATTCTCTCTTGCTCATCCTCACTCCCACCCTCGTCTCTCACCCCCCACTCTCTCTCTCTCTGACCTTTAGTCTCACCATTACCTTTTACTCTAATCTTCACTCTCATCCTTTTAACCGTCACTCTCAATCCCCACTCTCACCCCCGGTGTCAATTTTCATCACTTTCATCCTCCATCTTAGTTACTTTCACCCTTAGTCGCTCTGAGTGCAATGTGTCAGTTAGGCCAAAAATATGGAACGTGAAATTAAATTCGGATATTATCACGGTGTCTTTAATTTTTTAGCCCAACTCCAACAGAAATGATTGCAAGCTATTCTTGGGGATGATTTTCCCTCCGTTATCTTTCTTTACCTGTTTGTTTGCTGTATTTCTTCCCATCTTTTTTCTTTCCCTCTCTTTTCGGCCTTTCCCTCTCTCTTACTTTCCCTTTCGGTATACCGCTCGGCATTTCTTGGTTAGTCAACTCTTCATTAACGTTATCTGCAGAAGCCTATACCAACGTTCTCCCTCAAAAAATACAATTTGATGATACCGGTGCGACTGGTAGATTAACAATGTACGATACCACTTTCGCAGCTTTTTAATTTCATTTGCCAAATTGGAATGTTTCTGTTTTTATCATCCCACCATACGCCACATACCATCCTAAACCTAAAAAATTGCGTTTTTCAAAAACCTATACATTTTGGCTATAAATATGTTAGTTTATGTGTTAAGACTTAAGTTCGAAATATAGCTAATTCGCAATTTAACAGGTTAATTCCCACATTAGCCGGATGTGTTGGTTAAAGCAGAATGATGACGATAAACGGATCATTTTGGTCATTATCATGCTAATGTTGGCCCTGGCCACAAGACGCTGGCTAAAGTAAAGTGATTGTCCGAGTGTGAGGCGTCTTATATGTTCACGACAAGTACAGCGTGCCAGGAAAGTCTCTCCGCAGTGGTACGTTAGGGCTTGCATAAAAAATTATGTTGGTAGCAGCGTGTAACAAAAAAAACAACGTAAAAACCGCACTCACCACAATCATAACAGATGCTAGAAGTGGTGTCCCCATCACTTTTTTCCCAGTGACCCGTTTGCTACCCACATCATGAGCATTATGTACTTGGCTGTCCGGGTGACGCCGCGTCCACGGTGAAGTTGCCGACGTTTCGTCGCGGCGTCACCCGGACAGCCAAGTAAATACTGTCTCCGGCCGCGGAAGCCTGCGCCCTCGTCATGAGCATTTTTAATAGGAGCCCTGACTCGGCCCCGTGCGGGGAGACTTTCATTGCGCACTGTATTATGGGATGTAAACGCGTTGTAAACGCCGCGTTGCCCCCAATGACGGTCGCCTGGCTTGTGCCCGCGCAGGAGCACACGAAGCCGCAGCCACCCTCCACCATCGAGTGGGCCACGCCCTACTACTCGACGGAGTGCGCGCAGCACCAGTACATCTCGCCGCCCGACCTGGGCAACGGCCTGCCGCTGCACGTGACGCCCCCGCGCGACTTCGCCAACGGCGGCGGGGGCGTGGGCGGGCCGGCGGGGGCGGGGCCGCTGGTGGGGCCCAAGGCGGCCGTGTGCCGCGCCGGCTCCAGCTCGGAGGCGCGCAAGCAGTTCCTGTCCAGCCTGGCGCCGCTGGCGGCGTGCGTGAGCGCCGGCGCGGGCGACGGCGAGGACGCGGCGCTGGACGGCGGCGCCGGCGACGCCTACTGCCCGCCCTCGGCCGCCGGCGCCTCGCCCTCCGCCGCGCTGGGCGACGCGGGCGGCCGGGTGCCCGGGGACCGGGCGTCCGTCGCCAGCGGCGGCGGCGGCGGCGGGGGCGACGACTCGGAGTACAGCCTGGACGACATCGACGAGGTGCTCAAGGAGGAGTCCAAGGCGCCCCAGCCAGACGTCGTCGCCGGCACGCAGGTGAGCGCCTGACATCACACTCGGGCCTAGGTGGCTCAGGGAGCCAATTGACATCGCTACGGTGCCTCTGACCGCGATGACTCACAGCCCGACGCTGGCACTAAGAGCCGAACAAAATTAGAATGTAGTGGGCATTTCGTGGTCACGTGAATACGACAACTCCAAGAGAACAGCGGAAGCTTCGGCATTTGCACATTGTTGGCACCTAAAATTAGTGAACACATTTCGTGGTCACGTGAATACGACAACTCCAAGAGAACAGCGGAAGCTTCGGCATTTGCACATTGTTGGCACCTAAAATTAGTGAACACATTACGAGCAAAATTTACGAACAAATGTTACAAACTAATGTAACGAATGTTACGAACAAACTTGTTACGAGTTTCTCTACATTATTTTCATCTGCTGGCCTAGATAGTATTGAGAATCCGTGATAGAACGCGCAGAATGCTCCACACTCAAATGTCAACTGCATTCTAATTTTATTCGTACTGTAGCTGCATAGCAAGGTCGAATTCAGACACTGTCTGGAGGAGAATTCTAGCGTCCGCTGCTCTGATTGGTAGTTTTCCGTGATTTCTCCGATCAGCACCTGGCGAATGCCGGTGCAGTACCTGTCTCTTGCCGTGTATTCAACTCTTGCTTTCACACACACCTACTCCCAAAGA
Source organism: Gryllus longicercus (assembly GCA_038098605.1). Taxonomy (NCBI): domain Eukaryota; kingdom Metazoa; phylum Arthropoda; class Insecta; order Orthoptera; family Gryllidae; genus Gryllus; species Gryllus longicercus. Next base: position 11,156 of record JAZDUA010001517.1, on the reverse strand, counting down.
CAGCGCGCATGCAGCTGAAATACAAGTGGCGTGCGCAAACTACTACTACTACTACTACTACTACTATTATTATTATTATTATTATTATTATTATTATTATTATTATTATTTCCCCTAAATTCAAGACTCAATACGTTAGATGAGGGTTAAGCAAGAAATCTACCTCAGGTCGCAACTGGGTTTCAAAGGAACATAAATAGTGTCTCTACTATACTTTGAGTTGTTCCCAATGACGCGACTTACAGTTTTATGAAAAACGTTGGATGTTGGGACATGTTCTTGTATAGATTTTGCAGAACCAATTACAGGACTCAGATAAATATAAATTAGACTGCGTTTTTACTCTTCTAATCCAGCTAATCTCTAATTAAGACGTTTGTTATAATAGTGCTAATAATAACTATTATAATATTATACAATTTTACGATTTAGGCAGTCGACTCTCCCATCATCAAAGATAATCCTTCCATCTTCTTGTCCGTTTCTCCATGTGTCTCCTTCCTTTCGATGCGTAGTAGAAAGCTTGTTTTGGAAACCTTGTATCTTCCATTCTTCCAATATGTTGTATCTATTTGCCTCTATATTCTTGCATTCTAGTGTTTAATGGTCCTCCTTTCAATTCTTTTCTTATATTTTCGTTTTTAAACCATTCCTCTATTGAACTCCCTTTAGTTATTATTATTATTATTATTATTATTATTATTATTATTATTATTATTATTATTATTAGTTTTTTGACGCGAATTGGGGAGCGAATTGGCCGTCTAGGATTGCGCGGACATACACCAGCACGTACGGAGGTTTAACATTTATCCCGTGGCAAGTGTATGTGACTCCTTTTTGGGGGATTCAGCATTATGCTGAATCCAATTTTTATTTCCCTGGGTTGCTAGTTCCGGCGGGATGTAAGATGAAATGATGATGATAATGAATGATATTATTATTATTGGTGTTATTATTAATAATAATAATAATGATAATAATGATAATTATAATGATAACAATAATGATGATGATGATAATAATAATAATAATAATAATATAATAATAATAATAATAATAATAATAATAATAATAATAATAATAATAATAATAATAATAATAATAATAATAATAATAATAATAATAATCCTGCTGTTGTTTCCACTGTGCGCATTCAATTTGCATTGGCAGGCGCAGCCGGTGAGCAACGAGGGGCTGGCCAACACGGTGGACGAGCTGGCGCTGTTCGTGCAGCGCGACGCCGGCCGCATCGAGCGCATCCGCAAGCGCTACGGCTCCACGTCGTCGGTGGGCAGCGCGGGCGGCGGCGCGCCGGGCGACGACGACGACGACCACGACGACTACGGCTTCAACCGGCGGCCGTCGGTGCGCGGCATCAAGCCGCGCTTCGGCTCCACCACCGAGATCCTGCAGCAGATGCAGACGCAGCTGCAGCCGCCCGCGCTCGCCTGCGCCGCCGCGCGCGGCAGCCACGTCACCTGGCCCTACGCGCCCTGGTACGTTCACCTTTCTTCAGCCCTATGCGCCCTGGTAGGTTCACTCGTCCGCTCCACCAGCCACGTCACCTGGCCCTACGCGCCCTCGTACGTTCGCTTTTCCACTCCTCAGCTAGGCCTCCTTACCACACGCGCCATAGTAGGTTCACTCGTCCGTTCCACCAGTCACGTTACCTGGCCCTACGCGCCCTGGTACGTTCACTCCTCCGCTCCTCCAGCCAGGCCTCAGCCCTATGCGCCCTGGTAGGTTCACTCGTCCGCTCAACCAGCCACGTCACCTGGCCCTACGCGCCCTGGTACGTTCGCTCTTCCACTCCTCCAGCCAGGCCTCCTAGCCATACACCCCCTGGTAGGTACCGCGCTCGGCCACTCCCCCAGCCACGACACGTGGCCATACGCGCCTACTAATGTCAATACTACGCTCACCCACTCTACCGGCCATGTCTCTTGGTCACACGTGACATGGTACGTACCACGCTCGGCCACTGAGACTGGACCTACCCACCACGGTACATACCACACTCGTACACTCCCCCAGGCACGACACCTGGTCATACGCGCCTACCGCGCTCGGCCGCTCCGCCTGTCACCACATCTTATGGTACCTTTCACACTCGTCCTCTCCCCCCAGTCATGTCCACTCGCCATAAGCGTGCGCCATGGTACCGCCCGCGATTCAGTCTTGCCCCACGCACCCTGGTACGTACCACGCTCGTCCTCCATGCCTGGCCTAGTTGCAAACAGAAGCAGTCAGCCAGATAGCTCCAACAATGGCCCTACGCGCACCGGCGACACCACAATGCACGCACGCCATGTCGGTGCTGCAAAAGGAATCCTTGCCTCGTAAACGGGTTGGTGGGGGTAATGTAATTTCAAACAGAGTTAATGCAATTATCGTTCGGGTTAATGAGGTTTCGCAGTGAGCTCTTAAGACATAATTCACACAGTACACATTTTAAGATTGTGTTCTTGTACGCAGCCCCGAGGGCGCGTCGTCGCCCATCGACCCGGGCGGCGCGCGGCGGCGCGGGGGCCCGGTGGGGCCCGTGGGGCCCGGCGGGCGCGGCCCCATGCCGGCGCTGCACGAGGACCCCGCCGCCGCCGCCGCCGCCGCCTACCCCTACGAGTACGCGCGCGGGGTGGGCGTCGCGGCGGCCGCCGCCTACGCCGACTACAACGGGCTCGTCGTGCACCCGGACCCCGCCGACCCCATGCGCAAGGAGGCGGCGCGCAGGTAGGCATCGGAAAGGAATCTGAGCGTGCTCTTGTCACGAATTTCCGCATTACCTTAAAGAAATGTACTTATGAATATCAATGTGTCGAAAATATATAATATCTTTGTATGAGGAACGACGAAAATATACCAATTTAAGTGAAGTATCGATAATTTTGCGATGTGTGTAGAATATAAATATATAACAATTTATCAACATTAACATCAAAAATTATTTTAAAATGTTGTAATACATTGGAAACATCTGCCGGTTTTAAAAGAATCCTGTCATTCTTCATAAAACTTAAGTCTGTGAATGGGTTTAATGTGTAAACCACTTTGAGGTTCAGAATATTCCATTAAATATCACATCCTCTCACAATTTCACTCACGCTTGCATCAGGGTTTATCGGGATAATAGGTTTCCGTATCAATAAGTACCATTTAAAATATAATGTATGACACTCGTGATAAAAGTGGTTTCATTTAGTCATATAATTATGCCACGCGATCTCTCGTTTACTTGTCGCAACGTTTCCTACTTGCAAAATGAAATGTCGCTTTTACCACTCGTATCGTAAATAACAATTTTCGTTATATCTGTATAAAAGTTTGAGTTCAATAACATACGAAGTTGCGAGTCCGTAACTGAAGCTTTGTAAACAGGTAGGTCCTCGGTTCGGGCCCCGACGGTAGCAGTATCTTTGACAGGAGCTAAATTTCCGAGTTGAAAGTTCCTTAGCTGAGGCTTCTGCTATCATTGGTCGGTTCCAGAGGGGGTACCGTCAACGAGTGACAAAACAAGCTCCTTTTGTTGCCACAATTTCATAAATAGTTTTCTAAATAACTTTATTTAACTATTATAGAACGCGACCTCTTCAACAAATAACATTTTGAAATATGATGGATGATAAATGGATGGATGACGATTTATGCATTGACTGCAGATGTTTTTTCCCATTCTTGAGGGTTTTCACTGAAATATCAAATATGGTTTGTTCTTTAAAATTAAAATTAAATCGCAATAAGCTTATTTTCGTGCATATGGAAAAATCAAGAAAGTTTCTCTCATATTTTTGGATGATCGTCATCATTGAATGTTTCTGTGACTACAACTTCAGCTTTGAAAGTAACAAGGCTCAGACGGTTTTTAAAGAGACTCCGGAACAGAATTTCGCGTTGTTTTTTGCATCGTGTTGTTTACGTCGTATGATTGAAGGTTGCAATGATAGTCAAGATACTTTATCACCGGTTATGAAAGATAACGTCATGTCATGTCAGAAATGCATTATCAGAAAGGATGTAATGTAATGATAGATATCTGAAGGTTATGTCTTTACGACTGGAGTAAATAATGTAGATAAAGCCGCCGCGTGATCTGTGATAATAGCACCACCTACTGAGGATTAGTGCTAAGAGATCATGTGTGCATCATCATGTGCATCAATAAAAACACTTATTATTAACTTTCAGTAAACGAAGTAGGGGTTGCGTTCTTTCATTGATTACGAAAAAGTTTCTAAGGAAAACACCAAGTCCATCAGTTGATTGGATATAAAAATTATTTTTTTATATCAATTCTGAAAAATAATTAATAGGTTTCATTTCACACACATCTCAATTACAAATTATGAATGAAAGGGAATCTATGGACGCATGTATTTAGTTCTGACAAATGTACTTGCATCACGTTTCTCAGTTGCTCTGAAATAATAAGCAAGACTAGTACGAGCCTACCAGATGGTGTGTACGATTTGTCTGAAGATGTTACACTGGATGATGAGTTAAGATAAAGCACATACAGCATTGAATTTTCTGAATTTTATCATGTAGATACCAATTAGAATGGGTGTGTCAATTCATGAGACTTAATAGTAACTACATTTAAATTATTTACTTTAGTTCCCTTCCATTCTTGATATGATTCATGATGCATAGACAGGCGTCATAGCGCATTGGTGAATAGCCAATGAGCACAGTATAGCTATCGCTGACCACAGCACAGCTTTGAGTAATAGGGAATATTCTGTCATTAGGGAGAATACTCATGTACCCAAAGTGTGTCTTTTAAAAAAGATTTTTGGAGTATTAATTTCAATATGGGTAGCGAAGGAATTCGTTAACTAGTATAATAGCCTTAATACATGATACACTTTCCCATTAAATCATTCGTCATTTACCGAATAATTGGGGAAAACTGTTTCCCTGATTTCTAAACGGTATTTCAGTTATTTTCTGAACAGCATTCCTAAATTAGCCAGTATATTAGACAATGGACAAAGATATCTTTACGTCATCTTCGCTCGTGAAATTGAACCCGTATTGAGTCCAGTTTGATGAAAATTGAGATAATGAAGTTTTACAATTTCTTGTTCTGTATATTTTATTTGGTGAAAGAACGTTCCTCGAATACCTGCTGTTAACGCATAGATAATAGGAAGGAAGATGTAAATTCGATTGTCAGTTAGTACTACAGATATTCAAAATAACGTTCTCCATGTTCTCACGCCGGTAAGTTGATTCCTTCACGAAGGCCACGACGAAGGATAATAGCCAAGCTCTGTGTGTTCTTTTCCTTTGCAAATAGTTTTTATTATACATGAACTAATGTTTTGCTAAAAAACACTCGTCTCCACCTGTATTTATAATTGGACTTGTATTTGGTTTAGAGTAGGGATCGCAGAGTTTAAGAAAACTTGCACAGAACACAGTTCTCCTAGAGTACGTCACAAAGTTTTCAACTGTTAGACTACTAGATGTAGCTATAATTTACCTCTCAATATAACATTGAGCGTGAATGCTAGGAGCAAGTTATCTCGTAATAATTACAGCCATCAACTGAAAAGGTGCAATTTTAATAGAATCCCAAATTAGTATTCAAGCTGTTAATTCGCCAATTTTTACTGATACGTTATAGCTTGTTATTGCCTTTGATACGGAGCTCGACGCACTTACCTGGGTTGAAAGGATCATGGTTACGAGGGAAATATGTAAGCAATTGCAAGTTCTCTTTTGGAGAAAATTATGAAAGGGATTTATGGGGGGGGGGGGAAATATGAAGAGACAAATGGAGCCACGTTAACATCTAGTTGCATAGTAAATAAGTAAATCTAAATCAATAAAATTAGGTAAAAAATAAAATTGTGTATGTACTACGGGCGTTAAGACGTGCTAATGATCGAGCGACGAGTGCCCGAGGGCTTTTTGTCGCACGAGAACGCCCTTAGTACGTAAACAACTGTGTATGTAACGTCGGTGACACTGGTCTGTTGGTGCGCAGGTACGTGAGCCCGAGCCAGATCATGTACGCGTCGACGGGCAGCCTGTACGCCGCGGCGCCTCCGCAACCGCAGCTGGTGCGCGTGGGCGGGGACGGCACGCTGTACGCGGCGGCCCCGCCCCCTCACCCTCACCCTCACCCGCACGCGCACGCGCGCACGCTGCACGCGCCGCACCACGCGCCGCCGCACCTGCAGCCGCAGCACGCGCCGGCGGCGGGGTCCCCGCCGCCCCCGGGCACGCTGCCCCGCTCCTTCGCCCCCGGCCCCGGCGGCGCGCCCGGCCCGGGCCCCCAGGCCACCGCGCCCGACGGCACGCTCGTGCCCTACCACCCGCAGTACGCGGCGGCGGCGGTGGCCGCGGCGGCGGCGGCGGCCGCGGCCGACGCGCGCTTCCAGAGCCTGGACCGCGCAGTGGTGTACGGGCGGCGCGCCGCCCCCGGCCTCGTGCACATGCGCCTCTCGCCCGTCGCCCCCGGCGCGCCGCCGCCCCAGCAGCAGGTACGGCGCTGCCGTCGACTGGACATGAAGCTTAATGCACCTTCTTCTTTAAAACGAGATTAATGTATTTGAACACTGATTTTATTTTAAGCATCAAATTCAGTGTAGATTAATGTACGACTGGACATGAATCTTAATGAACCTTGTACATTAAAACGAGATTAATATATTTGAACATTGATTTTCATTTAAGCATGAAATTCAATGTAGATTAATGTACGACTGTACATGAATCTGAATGAACATAGTTCATTTAAACCAGATTAATGTATTTGAACATTGATTTTCTTTTAAGCATGAAATTCAATGTGGATTAATGTACGACTGGACATGAATCTTAATGAACCTTGTACATTAAAACGAGATTAATATATTTGAACATTGATTTTCATTTAAGCATGAAATTCAATGTAGATTAATGTACGACTGTACATGAATCTGAATGAACATAGTTCATTAAAACCAGATTAATGTATTTGAACATTGATTTTCTTTTAAGCATGAAATTCAATGTAGATTAATGTACGACTGTACATGAATCTTAATGAACCTTGTACATTAAAACGAGATTAATATATTGGTACATTAAATTTAATGCTTAAATTAAAATCAATGCAGATTTAATGTACGACTCTACATGGAGTATACTCGCCCAGAATAAATTCCTAAAACACGATTCAGTACTCGAAAACGTGACGAAATGTAAATGTTTTTGTAAACTCGCCACTATTGGTAAACATCTCGCTCAAAACTGATATATAAAGCATTATTTTCAAAATATTTTTTTAAAACTTATGCAGTTATAACAATTAATTCAAAACATTTAGAATGTGTTTTTATAATATCAATTCAACTGTGTCAAACAGTTATTGTGGAGGATTTCTAAAACGACGATTCAAAAATACGTTGCAAAATTTAAACAAAAAGAAAAATCACGAGAAAGAAATATTTGTAACATTTTCATTCACACACTTTAACAAATAATGTTATCATCAATAATCATGTTTATTTTGCTTTCTTATAATCTTCCTCGGCTTGGCCCTTTCTGTAAGTTCAACAACGCAACAATCTGTATGATTGATGGGCAGATTGCACATAAACACATTCTGTTTCCCTCTTTTTCCCATACCATTCTTCGACAAACTCAGGAAGAAGTGATGTATTGAGATGACTTTGGGCGCTCAGGCTGAGTCTTTTTTATTTGTTCTCGCTATTTTCAGCTTGTTTTCTGTTGAATGTTCAGTATAAATGAATAAACACGGCGACTGTAAAATTGGCAGGGCGGGCAGCAGCCCCCGTACGCGGCGAGCGTGCGTCTGTCGGCGCCGTTCGGAGACCCCAACATCACGGCGGTGATTGAGCCGCACTACAGCACGCTGCCGCACCCGGGCTCCAGCCGCGCCAGCCCCGTGCCGGGGTCCGCGGCGGCGGCGGCGGCTGCGGCGGCGGCGGCCTCCGTCATCCGCGTGAGCGGCGGACAGCAGCAGACCATCCGCGTGCCCTACCAGACGGGGGCGCCCGTGCAGGTACGGCTGCTCGCCTGCTCGGTTAGCGTATCGGGCTGCTGTTCCCACGTTTGCGGGTTCAAATCCGATCGAAAACATGGATTTGTAAGGGCGAAATAATCCCTGGTATGCCTTCCTTGTACTGTTGTACCCAAGTTGGCGGGTTCAAACCCGATCGAAGCCGTGGATTTTTCAGGGCGAAAAAATCCTTCGTACGCCTTCCTTCGGAGGGGAAGTAAAGCCGGCTGTCCCATGTTAGTAGATTTACTTGCATGTAAAAGATCCTCAAGCCTAAATGACGCCTCTGAGCTAAATTCAAATCGCCTGTTTCTCGCCCAAGAAATACCTCCATTCTCTGCTAGTTGGTGAAAGGAGCGTAGCGAAATTTACGTGGTCAGACGGAAGAGCAGGCCTAATGGCCTGAGTCTCGCCACGTAAAATAAGGCATTAATTCAATTCAATTCCTTCGGAGGGGAAGTAAAGCCGGCTGTTTCGTGATTTACTGCATTTAACAGATTCTCAAGCCTAAATGAAGCCTCTGAGCTAAATATAAAATCGCCTGTCTCGTTGCCCCTTGTGATACCTTCTTTCTCCGCGAGATGGTGAAAGGAGCGTAGCGAATTTTGCATGGTCAGATGGAAGAGCAGGCATCATGGCGTGGCTTTTTGTAGTTGTAGAGTCTGAGTTTAAGTTGCCATAGAGTCTGAGTTTAAGTTGCTTTGTCGAGAGTAGAAACCTTTTCTTATATTTCTATGACTGACAAGGAAATCGAAAAGCAATCTGTCAAAGAAGATTAAATATTTACTTCAAATACTTTTTTAAAGAAGTGTTGTGAATTTTTCCAAGAACATATCAACAATACTGAATAAACCTTTATTGATAATTTCTTTCAAAAATCAATTACATTGTTTTTTTATTTGAAATTCTGTAAGAAGATTGGAAGTTATATTTATACATTTTTTACACAAATATATTCCTGTAACAACTTTCCCTTAAATATGAAAATGGAAAGATAAGGAACAGTGGGGTTTTACATGCGAGAGTTCCCCTCACAGGTACGATAGTTTTATACGTGTATTTGTGAGTGTTTGACCTGCATCTGTGCGTGTGTGTGGTGCAGGTGCACCTGCTGGCGCGCGCGGGCGTGGGCGTGGGTGCGCGCAGCGACAGCCCGCAGCGCGGCCTGGGCTCGCCCTCGCAGGCGCAGCCCCTACCCGCCCCCGCCGCCCCGCCTCGGCCTCCGCCGCCGCCGCGGGCGCCGTCAGCCCCGGGTACGGCGTGGCGCGCGGCACGCAGACGGCGGGCACGCCGCTCTACCCGGCCGGCGGCGGCCCGCTACTACCCCGCCCCGCCCCCCAACGGCGGATCCGGCAGCCCCGCCGCGCCCTACAAGGTGAGTCCCCCCCCCCCCCGACCCCTGCGCCCTAGGGCGCCTTCCCACGTCGCGACGGCAGCGCACTTCCGTCAAGACTCTCCCTACGCGAAGCGGAGGCGGGGTTTCGCGCCACCGCTAGCAGAGCACAGCTTTAAGGCCCGCTTCCCACGGCGCGGCCGCAGCGCGCTTCACAGCAGCGCGGCGCGTAGCAGAGCATTGGTTTGAATGGAGGCCTGCCCACGTGCAGCGGGTGACGGCTGCTGCGGCAGCCGACGCCGAACTCCAGCTACGCGAAGCGGAGGACGGGCCACGCGCCACCGCTAGCAGAACACAGCTTTAAATGGGAGCCTTGCTTCCCCACTGCGTTCTACCTGCTCCGGTCCCTTTGTTCGTCGTCGCCGGAGGGTCGGCGAAACCCACCCCTCCAGACCCCACCCCCTTCCACGGCGGGCGGCGGTGCGGCCGTGGCTCCGGCGGTGGCGGCGTCGGAAGAGCTCTGCTCCTGGAAGGAAGCGCGCTGCGGCCGCGCCGTGGGAAGCGGCCCTAAATGGGAGCCTTCCCACTGCGGCCGCCGGTCGCTGCGTTCTACCTGCTGCGGTCCCTTTGTTCGACGTCGCCGGAGGGTCGGCGAAGAGCTCTGCCGATTGACGTACGCGCGCTGCCGTGGCGGCGTGGGAAGGCTCTAGCACCGCCAAAGCTGGCTCGGGGCATCCACAGATTCTCTGCAGAGCTTCTGTGTGGGAGGTCCTAGGGTCCCACCCCCCCGACGCTGACAGGATTTTCGGCACTAGCTAAAGAGAGATCGAGTTCACTCGCTGTCTGGAGGAAATTCCAGCGGCCGGCTGCTCTGATCGGTAGTTCTCCGGGGTTTCTCCGATCAAAACCAACCGAATGCCAGAGATGTATCCTAACAAACGGGTCACGGACCGCGCGCGATCTTTCCTTCCTCTTGTCCTATCCTCACCCCTTACTTACACTCACATGCACTACACTACCACACATTTTTCTTCAATAATTTACAAAAGTTTCTGGAGAAGAAAAAATTCAAAGCATCCCTCTCGTAAACTATTTTCAGACGATTCCAGCTGCAACATTTCTTCTCAAGTGTGAACTCTGCCAAGAAAATGACCACTTTCAGTTCTGCAGCAGAACTGATATTAGCTCTTGCGTGTCGCGCAATACCGCAGAAGATCTGGAAGTAATTTAAATCAACCTTTCTTTACACTGTAATCTTCACGTTTTCCCATATTCGTCTCGTGGGTGCGGTGTAAAGAGGCTCCAACCGGTTGGAAAGGTTCCTTCCAGTCCCGTGAATGCAGCTTTAGCATCCATTTAGCTCGTATTAGCCTCCATTCCATATAGAGTCTGCAGTAATGGCAATCCTTTGCTGCCTCCGCCAGCGCGGCCCCCGGGCGGCGAACGGGCATCCGCACTGCAAAGCTCCCTCGGCTTCACAAGGCAGACATGTCCGGACACCTGTCGGAAACTTGCAGCTTGTCCCGGCTGGGTGGTGCCCCGCTGGTGGAAGAACCTGGTTGGGGAAACTTCCCGCGAGCCGACTCTGTAGGTCTGCGCCAGATCTTGCCATCCAGCGGGGCAATATCATCGCCACATTCCACGATGAAAACAAGCACTACACTTACGGAATTAATGGTTTTAGCAGTTGACGTGTCCGGAAACCCTAATCATTCAATCAACACTCTAAGAAGGGGTTTGCTTTGACAGGTGGGGAAACAAATGATCGTTATATGGGAGGGTGGAATAACACGACGTATAATGTCGAAG
>JAZDUA010001387.1:0-85412 GCA_038098605.1 Gryllus longicercus | reverse complement strand
GTTTGTATTATTTTCACGTCTACGTGTTGTTTCCATTTCATTTCGGTGAATTAGGGAGGCGGTGTTGCGGGAAAGGGTGGGGGTAAGGTGGAGGGGAAGGAGGGGAGGGTGGGGAAGGGGGCGCCTCGCGGGAATTAGCGAGTCATGCGCCAGCCGCTTTTCAACGACCGGATCCGCTCGGGCACTACTCGCCCGCAAATACGCACAAGGGAAAGTTCCGGGACAGCGGGTCGAGCCGAGAAAGGTCTGCTCTTCTAACGACAACGCACGGTCCCTGTGAGCGCGGCTCTCGAAGAAATTCTCAGCGGCGCCGCTGACCTTCCACGGAGGAGGCCGGTCTCACACGGACGCTGTTCGCCAACCTTATTCGATCAACACTTGCACCTCCTTTCCCCTACCCCGACCGGTGGGTGGTAGAATGGTCAGACGTGGCGTTCTCTACCTTTGAGAAGAATTTATTCCTTGTGGTGGGTATCTTGTAGAAATTGCTTGTGGGTGTCATGAATTTGTTGGAGGTGGGCGCCATTTGGAATTTCAAGAGGGGTGTCCTTTATAATTTGTTCCTTGAGACCGGCTTAGGTTGCTCAGGTCTCTACAATGCCTCTGACTGCGAGGTTCAATAGTTCTAGTCCCTACTATGTAAGAACACTCGATACTAGCTTCATAGCTAGGTCGAATATGCCGCTGTCTGGGGAAGAATTTTAGCGGCCGGCTGGTCAGCTCGGTAGATTTCCTTGGTTTATTCGATCAACACCAGGTAGATGCCGGAGCAGTACTCTGACAAACGGGCCATGGAACGCGCGCGATTTTTTCTTCCTCTTCCTTGTATCCTCGCCCCCTTACTTATACACACACACGTACACGAACACACACACACACGACACTACCATAAATGTAGGGGATTAGAGATTGTTCCTATTGGGGCGATTCCCAGCTCTTGGGAGACACCTGGCTGAGGAAAATTCCGCAAGTAACTCATAGGTCGGCGCCGGATCTCGCAATTAAGAGGGGGAGGATTACCGCCACCTCCCGTGATAAAACCAAGTACTACACTTACGGTATAATAGCAGTTGACGCGCTCAGAAACACTAATCAATCAATAGTCCATGAGGGTATTGCTGAATTTGTTTCGTGTAGGTATTTACGTGGAATTAGTAAAGGAAAAAGCGAATTTGCACTTAGTTTTCTCTGGGTTCTTCCATTTATCATTCCGTTTCTAAATTTCACCACATCTGCCATTACATCCAATCAACATTATAAAAAAGTTAATCACCACCAGTCATCAAAACATTTTGAGTATGTCCCAAAAACATTAAGAACCTATGTTCGTAATAACAATAATAATAACAATAATAATAATAATAATAATAATGATGATGATGATGATGATGATGATGATGATGATGATGATGATGATGATGAGGGTCCAAAACTACATTTTGACAAGTCAACTGCTCGTCGAGTTAACGAAATGGTATCTTTTATAGAGAGGAGATAACTAACCTTGAATTTATTAATGGACGAATGTAAGGTAGGAAATCATTTCAAATCGATAATGAATACATGTGCTCATACTATAAAACACTTTTTCAACAATTGTGCTGCGAGCTCATTAATTTGCGTGGTCAAAACTCCCGCAGGTAAATTGTATTCGCAATAAAAGAATTTACGTCCCATTAATTGTTAATGGTCAGCACGACGAAATCTAACGTTTTCTAATTTATCATTTTCTAATCCATTCATTGTTTCAGACTATAATAGCATTATATCTGATTATTGTGAAAACGATTTAAAATGAGATAAATAAGAATGTGAATTTAAAATGAGATTAATAAGTGAAATTAATTAATTTTACCATTTATATTAAGATATATTCGTATTATAAAATATGACTATAAACTGTAAGACTCAACTGACAATTTCTGTACATTGCTAATCACAATAAAAGTAAATGTTTCATCTATAGTATTTTGACTTTGAAAGATATATACAAATGCGACGTATCAATAGACTATTAAAGGGAAACCATTGAACCAGGGCTCAAACGTATTGTGAATTTTGATAATCAAAAATATATTACCCGTTCGTTCTTATTCATGTCGCACGGTGGTACAGAGACTACCGTACTCGACATTGTAAGAAGATTGCTGGAGTTGCTGATATTAACGTGCCGCAATTGAAGTTTTTATCACTTACCTCACTATCACGTGTGACGTTGTTCAGGACTGCCTCTCAAATAATTTAAAATTTTTCAGCAAACGACTGCATGCCATGTAATTTGATACTGAAACGTGAATTCAGAATATTAAATATTGGTTCAATGTAAGGAGTAGCCAAAAGGAATTGAACAAAATTAGAGGCATTTCTATCGGATGAAGAAATATTTGTACTTCGCACATTTGTCGAGTCGACGAGAAATTTCAGAATACGTACTTATTTAGAAATGTATCTTTTGACTACGCGACTCAATTTCACCATAAAGTATGCTAAAGTGAGTGCGTCTTACAAGATGTTTGTAATGGTGGGTTGTTCTGTTTTCAGAAATTCAAAGTAAGGGGTTTATTCACTTTTAAAAAAATTTTAAATGAAGACTTTTACTCGAACGCCTTAATGGAATACGTGAAAATAAAGATTGTAGTATTATCTTTATAGTTTTTTTTCTGCGCTGTTTCATACTAACTTGCGTGAGTTAAAAACGCTATCATGTGACGATGGTCTAAAACAATCAGTTGAGTTTTTAGTTACAGAAAACAAAGAAAAGGAGATTAGTTTGGCATGTTGTGAATGGTTTATAAACTTAAATGTAGTTTGCACAATGAATACATATGAATGAAATGTAATAATAATAATAATAATAATAATAATAATAATAATAATAATACAAAAATTGAAAGCAATACAGTATTTTTATAAAAAAATACAATTGATATACACAGGTTCGACAAGAAAGAGACCAAAGTTCTCTTACCTCATGTAGGTTTGTACAAATTGACGTTTTCACTTATCGAGGCTTGTTACGTTGTTTGTTGAAGCAATAATATTAGACCAGTAAGACGAGCTCCTGTGTATTGACTGGCGCCCCGCCTACAGACTTTCGACCCTCGGGGTGACATTCCACGTCTCTAGAGAACGTGACTGACAGGAGGATTTCGTGACAATTGTTTATAGTTCATTTTACCGTCGTTGGGAGCCATCTGTCTCTCGTTGCACGATCGAATATATTATACAAGAGATATCTGAGATTAATATCACGTACTGAGTTAGAATTACTTACACTCAAGCTTGCCGTAGAGAAAGGCGAAATAGTTTACAATCGTTAGTCTTACTGTGACACTTGATAGCAGACATAACAATTACCACTCAGCAGCAAAAACTAATACAAACTTTCTATCACACCTTTTTTCAGCTATCCGACAAGAAATTAATAACAGAAGAAGCTTTAAGATAACTAGTTCGGAACACTTGCCAGGATCTTTCGAACAGGAGTTCCGAGTGCTAAGCTCTCGTCTAATTTGTTCAGGTTTCATGGACAAAGGCGAGGGAAAGAAAACAGGGCATCGGGTGCACGTGTCAGTTTCCATATGTTACCATCCCGCACCAAAGTCACCTTGGCGTGTGAGACGAATGGCACGTGTACGCGATGATTGAAACCAGGTGTCCAAAGGTCTGTTCGTGTCAAAACCACTACAATTTAGTTAGCATATCGATAGATTCAAACTTGAATGTTATCATGGGAACCAAAATAAACATACTCACGTTATTGAAAAGCAAATGTTTTCGTTGTTCATTATTTTTGTTTTGATGAATAATTTTTTAATGAAATAAAATAAACATGTAACTGAAATCGTATGAACTAAAAATAATTGTTTCTAAGACTCGCATTAAGTTTATTGTGTGCTAGTCTACGCGTAGTATACTCCCCCTAAATTACGCAAATACCGAGAATAACATCAATTACATCTATAGAAGGCAAAAAACAATTCGACTGGACTTATAAAAAGAAACCAATCCGAATATTGAACATTAACAAATAAAGGATATACATTATTTTTCTTGACAGTCTTTCCCATTTCACATAATGACAGCTTGCAGTGAATGATTTGGAAAAAATAGAATAATTACATCATTATTTGAATTATATTAATATACTAATGTTTGTCAATTAATTAAGATAGCATACATCAGGGAGGGAGTCACTTGGGTGTTTCTATTACTTTTATAAAAAATACCTCTGGAAATTCTTAAATGTGTGTTTTAATTGTGGTTCATTAATGTTGTTTCTACGAATATATCATTAAAGAATTACCTTAATGAACAATGAAACGTGTTTAGTTGAAAGAAACCTCCCTTACGTTTTTCTGAAACAACATGTGGTTTTCCCATACATACAATTGTGATGTCTTTCGAAGAAAACTCATTTTGTATTCTCAAACAGTCATTTGCAAGTAAGAGTTAAAATATGATGGCTATCAAAACATTCAAATGTATACATTTGTGTTTCATCTAGAGGCTCAATTTCTGAAGAAAGATGAAAATGAGTCACTGAAGACACTTCAAAGTTGATTTCTAATAATTTCACAGTAAACGTTACTCAATTTTCCTTAAAAAAATGTTAATACCTACATCCAAAAAAATATTACAATTGACATCACATTAAGAAAATACTTTCATTGGGAGAACGAATATCCGTTATAAAGCAATAGAATATTTGTTGTCAATTGATAAAAATACGTAATTAAGAAACGTAAAAATAGAGTTTGGTCGGTTTCGACTTTTTAGATTGTAATAACATCATATTCACTGACAAACAATTCTAAACAAATGTAAAACTGGAAGTTTTACAATAGCACATATTTCCTCGCATGATTTCTAAAATTTGCAGTTTTCTAAAATTTAGGGACATCAACGATAAAAAAAGTTAAAGAAAAAGCTGAAGCGGTTTTGGGGAAAATGTTTTTCTTTTATAATTTGCATTACATTCAACTAGAATTTACGCGTTAAATACTCATATTTTTTATGTATACTCGTGTCCAAATAAAAAGAATCGTATGAAATTCTATCTTCCCAACCATGCAAGTTAATTTGGGCACCCCTTGATCAGCGAAAAAGCCGCGTTGACCAATTGCAAACAGTTAGAATCTTCGTGTGTATGTAAATAGCGCCAAATTCCACAGGACGGTAAAGATGATGTCCCAGGGGAGGGACCTCATTTGTTGACATATGAAGAGGGGATGTTTACATACGAGGCGGAAATATCATCACTCATGGACAGATTTTGACTGCGCGTCCGCCATGATGGAAACATTGTTGTAATCGAGCGTTCCGGTCAAGTATTGGGTTCAATAGACTAATTAATTGAATAATTAGTACCTTAGCAATAATTAAACTAACATTTAGCAATCGATTTGCAACTCATATCAAATTTGTTTTGCAATGTTCAATTGAGGCACAATTTGTCGCCCCTCCCCGCCGTTCTACAACTTTAGAATGGTTCATGAAATTGCTAAATTTTGCAAAATTGATAATTTGTGATTTTCGGATCTGGGACATAGAAGGAACCTCCCTTAAAATCTTTGCAAATGATGTGTAATCATTTGAATCATTTCTTGTCACGTCTGAACGACCTTTAAACACCATTTGCAATTCCGCAACCCGATCGGCGCTATCACCTTTCTTTCTCGATAATTCTTTACATGATATTAGCATCTCACAACCACTCCGATGTTTCCGACTAAATTCACTCGCTCTCCGCAAACACGTATACTGAAAAGACAGTTTTCCAATGTCGCACTTCGTTTACCCGCTACATATGATTATAAAGCCCTTAGTTATAAACAAATTGCAGTATCTTGCCAATTTACTTACGCTGAAACGGCCTTACGGGCAATCTGAACGTAAATTTTATTGCCATTTTTATTTTCGTGTAACCACACTTTGCCATTTTTATTTTCGTTCTCAAGTCCTGCAATTTGCGTACCAATACTCTTATTATATTTATTTATATGTGTAATTCTCAAATAGGGAGGAAGTTGATTCT
The DNA here is from genome assembly GCA_038098605.1 of Gryllus longicercus. NCBI lineage: Eukaryota > Metazoa > Arthropoda > Insecta > Orthoptera > Gryllidae > Gryllus > Gryllus longicercus. Next base: position 79,375 of record JAZDUA010001387.1, on the reverse strand, counting down.
AAATAAATTATTTTTCAAAGAGAATTGCGGCAAAACGGTTTTCTGTTTTTCTATCAAAGGAATGTTACATTACCGAATACGCTTGAGTAAACGATAAAAATTTGAATATACTTTTCCCTTTATCGATTTTTTCAAAGGCCCCGTTTGAACCGAGAGTTAGAAACTTTGTTCATCTTGTTTAACCATTACCATAAAATATGAAAACGGACTATGAAATCGAAATGGATCTATGTAATATTACAATTTGCGAAATTTAGAACCAGTCGTCAGCCTGACGTCAACCTCCAATTTGGAGGACCCAACTTCGTGAATCCATTTTTGATTTTGACTGAGCCGATTTTTACAACCGACTGTCAAGCTCCAATCCGGAACTCAAAACTTCGTGATTTCACGTAGTTAATGAAATCGCCTTGGCAACGTTGATGTTGCGGTCGTGGCCTTTTTCAATAGAACCAACCCAACATTCACCTAGATGGCCGAGGGAAACCACGATAAACCCCGGTCAGGACGGTCGGCGCGGCGATCGAACCCTGGCCTCCCGATTGCGAAGTCAGCGCGCTACGGACTGAACCACTTCGCTTGGTGTTTACTTACTTTATTAATACTAAAATTTGGGTACAATATCCAGCTGAATCATGGCGCCTCCTCGTCCTTTCTCATAACTTCCTAAGTCATTGTAAAACCATCGAGCTGATACAATAATTGAACAGTCCAATGCAGAAAGGGTGCATCTTACATTTTACATTTTCACAACTTAACAGGGGAAAGAAAAAAACGATTTGCAACAAAACTTATTATTATTTTATCTTGTAAATTTTTAGCAGATACATTTGCAGTATCTGAACGTAATATACTACATAAAAACGTTTTGCAAAGTGAAAGCTAAAGCTAAAATAAAGGCATACCAACCATAACATTAAAATAGCCGAAATGTACCCTTTCTGCATTGGACGGTTCAATTATACCGTGGGCTCTTAATTATACCGTCGGTACTATACCGTGGGCTCTTTAAGTCGGTACTTGCCGGAACCACTCCCTCCCCCTCCCCTCAAAAAATGAGGATTCGTAACATTCATCTGACACTAAGCAGATGTATTTCTGTAGTAGGAAAGAACGAACCGCAAAAAATATTCATTTCGAATTTTAGAGGCCGCGATAACACCCAGAATTGTTGTGGAATATCAATATTGGTGAAATTGCTGCGTACATTTGGGACGTTAGTGTGCTTAAAACACCCGGACAGACTAAAAAAACACATTAGTGGTGCTACAACATCACGTACTTTCTGGCATTACTTCTAAATTTTCAATTTTTGAAACTTCAGAGAGTTCAACGAAAACGAAACCCGCGCTTTTCTTTTAAGCGTCCCTGCTGCTGTTTGTGTAAATATTTAAAGAAAAAAATTGCAGCGGTTTTTGAGAATTTTGTTAAGTTTCTTACAATTTGCAACTGTTTGCAAGTTGCAATTTGCACTTTGCAACTTGCAGTTTGCACTTTGCAACTTGCAATTGTTTATACGAAAACTACTCTTATTTTGGAATAATTGAACATGGTCGTATTTAAAGATCCGTTTTTAAGGAACAGATTTCATTAAGGAAAAAACCTCGAACTTCTATACAGTTGTAAAAACACGTCCCAAAAAATTGCACTTATGCAATTTTGAAAAAATGTGGGACTTTAACTAACAGGAGACGAGCGACATTCTCTTAAGGGCCCTCTACGATATTCCAGGACAAAGTTTGATCAAAAGGTTTGGTGCCATTTTTGAGAAAATGTTTAAGAAAAATTAAGGCTACATGTAAAGTACTCTCAAAAATCAAAATATCAGTTTGAAACTCCCTAAACCTTGAGTTCATTCAGATCGATTGGGAAATATCAGGTTTGAAGAAAATCGCAAGAAAATCGACGATTACACAAATATTGTTAACGACGGTCGGACGGTCGGAAGTTTTGACCTCAATCAATTTCTAGGTATCAAAGTCCCACAAAACATGGATTCTGGCTATACGATATGTTAGAGGAATTGTTTTCAGCAACAGGATTCATTCACTTTTTCGTTACCAGGGTCCGGCAATAAGAATTTTTCTGTCAAATATTCACAGTTTTCTGGAGAACGGTTACAATACTTTGTCTTCTGACGAAGTAAAGACAAAGTTGGTCTATCTCGCAGCAAGTACGAGATAGTGAAAAAGCATCTAGAGCCCGGTGAGAACGTAGCCTTCCAAAACAGCGCGTCACGACAAACGGTTATCACTTGTAGATCGTGGATGCGAGAAGAGAGCTTTTAAATACTTAAAGAAATTATTGCTCATACTATACTTTGTTGTACCCTGCTTTTGAGTAAAATGTTTTTCAATGATAATAGCACAACCTGCAGGGAATAAAATGATGTAATTCGTAACTTGTTGAAGGTTCACTTTTCAAGAACAAATTAGTTCGTAATTGACACGAAATTTTAAGACCTGGATGAAGCGATAATCATAAAACTTAAGCGGAAATAATATGACGAGGAAAATGTTTTTGCTAGCGTCTGTGGATGCATAAGCTCCTCTATTTGCTCCCACATTTTGTGTGAGATTCTTGCCATGTGTACATGTCGTGCGAAATTTGCTTCTGGCAGTTTCAGGATATGTTGCAGAATAGTTAATTGCATTGGCCCAATTTGTATGCTTGTGTTTCAAGAATTCTCGTGGCCACTATTTGAGTTTGTTAAGAACAAGATGTAAAACAGGAATATGAACATGCATTTAATAAATTTTCTAATGTTACTATTGCTAAATCGTAATTGTAAAACTTACTTAATTTTAAATAATTTGAAGATTAATACATTTAATTAAATGCAAATGAAAATATTACAATATTATGACCTTGTTAAAGTATTTAATTATGTATTTTATACGTATATAATTAAATTCCGACAGTCGAGGTAGCTAAAGCGTGTGCTGACCCAGCGCGTCGGTCCGAAAGGTCGCGGGTTCGAGTGATCATTGTTGTTGGTCCCTAGTCTTTCATATACGCGTTTTCTCGAGGAAGGCCTGTGAGTCTCTTAACAACAAACTGAGGAGCCCGTAGGTGTGCCAGTGTCTAGTGTAAAGGTTAATATGTGTCCCCATGAGGAATATAATGGGTATCCAGACCTGATAGTCAAAATTCGGCGTCCCCTGAAGCAGGAAAATGCACCCGGAAGAAAGGAAAGAAAAAAAAAAAAACATGTATGGAATGGAATGTTTAATAAAGTTTTAATTTTTATTGAGTATTTCATTCAATATTGAAATATTTTAAATTTGTAATTATTTTTTTTATTTTTGTTTTGCGAGGGTCCGCGAGTTGTGGGTGGCTGTGGACTACACCCCATTCGGCCCACCCTTAACACCGGCGGAGAGACCGCCTGTATCTAAACCAAAGTTGCTAGAAAATGTGTGGTGGGTCAGACCGCCTCGTGAGCGCGGGTGGGTGGATGGGTGGGTGGGTGTTTGCGTTAGGTAACGTTACGTTTGTGGCCGGGCTGGGCGCGGGTGCGGGCTCTCGCATGCGCTACTTCCTGCGCGGGCCACTCGCGGCGCTGCTGCTGGGCGCTCGCGCGGCGCGGCGCGGAGCGGGCCGTGTCGGGTGTGCGGTGCGAGAACGTCCGCGTGTTACGAGGCGGCGGCGGCGGCGGTGGCGGTGGCCATTAGCGTTGCGCAATCGCTGCGCCGGGCATCACTGCGCCCGCCGCCGCACGCACTTTCTCGACGCACCGCGCCGCGCCGCGCCTCCGCCCACCCACGCGGGGGAATCGCGAGCTCGCGGCAGAATGCGGCGCCGAAGAATACGCGTGCGGTTTCGGAGATGGTGGGAATAGAACCCTGCTAACAGGCCTATGGAACTAGGCGACAATTTTATAGGAAATGTTTTATTTATGGATAGCTCTTCATTTCTATTATTATTATTATTATTATTATTATTATTATTATTATTATTATGAAGATGACATTTCTTCATTATAAACACTTTTTTAATTGAAAAAATTAAATTATTGTGTATTGTGTATTATTGTAAAAAATTAAATTATTAAAATTTGTTAAAAGTACATCAGTGCTACTCCATTCTACGTTATGGCTCTTTATTGGGTGTGCCGTGCAACTAGCAGTAGTATAAAATGAATCTCTAAATCACAGTCAAGAAGATTATTTTTGGCAATGTGTGTAGGGACTACCCTAAATTGGTTTGGAGCCAATTGTTTTTCGTTTTATTTTGTGTGTATGTAATCAGCGAATTGAAAATATTATTGCTTAGAAATTATTTTTTTCATTGTATGCTAGTTTAGTCATTGCATTGCTAGTTTAGTCTTCACTCAAACTGGGTTGGCTACTCTCTTTTTGCCATTATGATACTATTGGAATGGAAGGTCCATGACAAAATGTGTAAAAGTCACATTTTGCATTCCTACATATGCGGAAGCTTTAATTGCAGTTCTGAATTTGAAAACGATTTTAATTTTGGAAACTATTCATGAAACTGTCGTTGAATGCACTTCCACAAACATGTTTCAGCTTTCACAGGAATGAGTTTACCATTGGAGACTTCTCATTCTTGATTACGACATTTATTTACGTTCAATTTAGCATGCGGATGTCGCTAGTTCTCTGTGCATGTACACACATTTAATTCCTTGCTGCCGGTTCTGCGAAGCCTAAAACCATTGCTGTCCAGGGTGGAACTTCTGAGAAGCCTCACTCTGGTGGTGCTGTACGCGGCTCTAGTGCGTCTCTTGGGGATTTCAAACAAGACTATCGTTTAACTGGGAAAAAATCGACTAGTTATATCGAAAATTGTCTAAAAAAATATTAAATGAATTGCTGCCACTTCATTTTGTCAATGTTCGCCATGTTGATTTTAAGTATAATATAACGGTAAGTATGACTTTCATGCTGAAAATAGATCGTTTAATTGTTAAATAAAAATCAGTGGATGGAGCCGGTTGCGTGGGGTTTTTGGTCATCTGATACGGTAACAGCGGCAGTCTATCGCAGTACTAAGAAGCCACTTACGAGCGTGTTATTCACCTTAACGACAGTTAGTAATTCAAATGAAAACGCTTTCGTTGTCTTTTCAAAGTGTTGACTTTTTTAACGTCCTTTTCTGAAGAAAATTGCCTATTCGTAATTTTGGCCAGGGAAATGTCTGATAGCGGTGAAAAATGGAATATCAGAGAAGAGGGCACAAGGTTCTTTGGAGATTCACCATGCCCCAATGCCTAGTTGATTGAAATTTGAAAAAGACAAGGATTCAGGATGGATGTGACTTAGAAACAGCGCGTCAGCTCTTATGATACGCAATGCGATAAGGAATAATTTGACAATGTCGATACGATTTAATAAAAATATATTTTTTTGAAAGAAAAAATTAAAAATTGTGCCGTGCCGGATGAGGCCACCCTTCGAGCCGTGCCCTGCTTCCCATCTCGCGGGGCCGTACTGCCGAAGGTGTCTCAAGGTACAAACAATGTCATTGCAGTGCCTCTGATTGGGCTGTCGTCGTTTCGAGTCCCGACGGTGGCATAATTTTAGTCACTAGCTACATAGCAACGTCGAATTCAGCTAGCAGCTCGCTGCATGGACCGCAGGTGGACCGGCCGGCTTTACGGCAACGATCCACGGACCGCGCGATCTTTCCTTCCTCTTCCTTGTCCGTTTCTTACCCCTTCAACACACAGTTACACTTACGTGCACTACACTACCACACATGCCGAGGGCCTGGAGCTTGCCCCGGCTGGGGCAGAGCTCTGACGGTGGGAGACACCTGGTTGAAGAACACTCCGCATCGGTGTGGAATCTCGCCATCCAGCGGCGCAAGGTGACCGCAAGCCCCTGCGATAAAAAATGCGCGACATTTACGCGACTAATGAGCTTAGGCGTTGTCGCCCGGAAGCGCTAATCGATCTGGCGGCCTCGGACGAGACGCCGCGATCCGTAGCGGCCGCGCGCTCCGCAGGGGCAGGGGCAGGGGCGCAGGGGCGCAGGGGCGCAGGGGCAGTTGAATTCGATGCATGACACTGAGATATGAAACGCAATGTAAATTTCAAAACGGTCTACAATGTGATGTTGGTATTGTCATGTCATAGGTAAAGATCGGCAAAAAACTAATTGACATTGGAACAAGGAATTTTAACTAAAAATTTAATGAAATGTTAAAAAGAACAAGGAAGCTCTCAATGTTTGGCATGTGAGTATTAAATAGACCCGGAAATGAGACAGTTTTTATTAAGCTCGGCTTAGAGGCGAATATGGCCATGTGACTATATGGCCATATAAGTAACGTGAACGGTAAATGTTCGTTGTTAATGAATTGTTGCAAAATAACTCAATTGTGTGCAACAGACGCAAGGGCGAATCCAGAAAGTATTCCAGGAGAAGGGCAATTCCAGTTCGGATTCCCTCTTCCCCTGCAATCGTCTCTTGACAGTCGCTTTTCCTCCAAGCCCCACTGCCTCCGCACTACTCCACCGGCCGCGCCTCGCCCCAGGAGCCCAGTGGCGTTTCCTGCCCTTTCGCAGTGCTCGCCTCCGGTGCGGGCACATCTGCCACAGGGCAATCGCCACCGCCCCGCGTCGGTTTCCGCCGCCCCTGCCCCCGCCGACACTCGACCACCCCCGCCCCGCCCGCCCCCGCTGCCGCTCCCCCGCGTTCCCCCGCCCGCTACCCGCCCGCTACCCTCCCGCTACCCTCCCGTTACCCGCCCGCTACCCGCCCGCTACCCGCCCGCTACCCGCCCGCTACCCGCCCGCTCCGGCGCCCCCTACCGCCGCCCCCTACCGCCGCCCTCTACCGCCGCCCCCTACCGCCGCCCCCTACCGCCGCCCCCTACCGCCGCCCCCCTACCGCCGCCCCCTACCGCCGCCCCACCCGCCGCCCCCCACCGCCGCCCCCCACCGCCGCCCCCGCGTTTGCACCCGCCGCCTCCAGCGCGTCCGACCCGCCCACCGCCCCCCGCCACCGCGTTTGCCCCCGCCTCCCCAACCCACGGCGCCGCCCCTGCGTTCGCCCCCGCCGCCTCCCCCGCGTCTGACCCGCCGCCTCCACCACCCACGCCGCCCCTGCTGTCCCCGCCGTCCCCACTGCCTCCCGCCACCCCGGCAGCCGCCGCTGCTGCCGGCGCCGCCATCTCCGCTTCCGCCGCCGCCTCCGCGGCTGCGACTTCCGTTCCCGGGTCGGGCTTTCTCTCCCGCCGCAGCCTGCTCCCTCGCCCAGCACTACGCTTCCTCCTGCGCCGCTGTTTCCCTCGCCGGTCGTTAGCAGCTGGAGGAGGACGCGGAGGCGGGCGCTAGTCTTGGGGGCATTTCTTTCACTAACCGAGTGGCCTGCTCCCCACTCTTTCTCCGTCTCGTTTCGTTCTCCTTCGTTGCCGTTCCCTTTTCCATATATCTCGTCACATTTTTCACCTTTCTTTGTCCCCCATTTGATTCCTTTTTTTCTAATTTGACCCTCCTATTTGTGCAATGCATATATTTTTCCGCTTCTGTCATATTCATTTCGTATTATTTATGAACAGGTAATAATATTTTCGTACAGCATGTTTTCATATCAACACGTATTCTTAACGGCATTATAAAAAAAAATCATTAAAATATCTTTTACGCAACGTTTCATTTTTTCTCGTCCGTGCCTATAGGTGGGATATCAGATCACACAGATTTCACGAGCTTATTAGCAATATTTCTTGTTGTGTGAAGTTATGGGCATCGATCGGAGCGGAACTGTTCCTTCCGTGAACTCAAGAACGCGGAAACGAGATTAGGTTACGTGAAGGCTTCTCTAAAAGTCTGGCTAAAGGTGAATCGCGCGAAAGGCTGAGAGAGATCGATATTATCTGCGCCGCTCTCATTTCTATAGGCGCGAACGAAGTGGAGAGTACTTTTTCGGTCGCAGTACTATTAAATTGGTAGCTGGTTTGTTGATGAAATTCGTGTACATTTAAGACGAATATTTTTTGTTATCTAATGATGTCAACTCTTGATGCTATAATTTATTCATAATTCAACTCTGTTGATAAATAAGAGGAGGTAGGTAATTACTTGGCTCCAGGGGCAGATCCAGCTGATCTTCTTTGGGGGGGGGGCATCGTATATTTGAATTAAATAATAATCATATTTGTTATTAAATAGTATATTATTTTTGTACCGTAGTTATGATACTAAAATATTATTTAAATAATAACAAAATTTGAACATGATTATTTAAATCAATTTTGCCAAATAAAGGAAGATAAATGAAAACGTTTGGCCTGGGGGAGGATGGCCCCCTTGCCCCCTCTGGACCCACAGTGCTCGGCTCTCCGGGAGTGTAGCTAGACCGATTTGATTCATGAGTGTTTTCGTCAAAAAACAGTATGCGACGTATGGGCAAGAAGTATTTTTCATTACGTATATTTCACGCTCATTTTTCATCCCCCGTACCTCTACCGAAAGATGACGCCCCTTTTACTTGAAGTAATTTAAGACTCCTTGCTTTCCTATTCTTGGCGAAAATCATAATTCCAACAGTTCTATTCCGTAATAGAATGTGTAACGCGACCGCTGCGAGCAGTAACCTCATGGCACAGTATCTCTGACCGCCGCTAATGATGTACGAGGACTCTAAACGGGGGGGGGGGGGGCTCCTTCAACATCGGATCTCATTCCTTATTTGGTTAACGTGGCCACCGATTGATTGATTAGTGATTCAATGCCTGTCAAAACGATCATACTATTTTACAAAACCATACTAGGAAATAATTGTTCATATCTTACGTATTTATTTTAATTAAAACCACATGTCCAAAAACATATTTGAGTATCTTACTTTATACAACGGAATCGACGTAAGCTTGAAACTGTGATTATTCACATACATGATACAATTAAATAGAATGCATTAAGAAATTATTATCAATTTACACAAAAAATTCATACTTCTTAATTTAAAACCTGTAACTTACCCTTTATTATAAGAAATATAAAAGTAGTTTGCCTAGCATCCGGTGTGTAAGTTTTCCGAACCATACACGAACATACACATCATGGAATACGGAGATGCGTGTTGGGATCCATACAGAAAGGCGCACCGGAAAAATCTAGATAGAATACAGAGAAAAGCGAATAAGTTTACTTATAGAAGTAACACAACAAAAAAGTCATGGGAACCTCTAGAAACGAGAAGAACAAAGGCGAGGCTTTGCGCTCTTTATAAATCGTACGTAGGTCAACCAGCTTGGAAGGAAATTCAGATTAGACTAGAAAAACCAAATTATTTCGGCCGAAGCGATCACACCCACAAAATTCGAGCAAGGAAACAAAATTCAGATCTTGGGAAGTTTTCCTTTTGTAACAGAACAATTAGAGATTGGAACAGTTTACCTGCAGCAGTTTTCAAAGCTTTTCCTCTCAGTGTCCGAAGTTTTAGAAACAAATTAGAACAAGATATTAAATGAGTATGTGCTGTGTAGTGCGGTGAAGTGCTGTGAAGTGCTGGTCAGTGTAATTCAAAGCAAAAAAGTGTAGTGTAGTGAAGTGAAGTGAAGTGAAGTGAAGTGAAGTGAAGTGAAGTGAAGTGAAGTGCGGTGATCGTGATCAATGCACTTTTCAATGCTGCTTTTCGTCTTGTACTGTATTGTACGGTATTATTACTATTATTATTATTATTATTATTATTATTATTATTATTATTATTATTATTATTATTATTATTATTATTATTATTATTATTATTAATGTAAGTGTTGTAATTTTTGCAATTATTGTCATTAACTGCCACCGGCTTATACCCAATTGCAGTTCTAATAAATGTATGTATGTATGAATGTATGTATGTATGTACCTTAAGCAAAAAATACACATTCATTGGAGAAAGCGTACCATTGCTCGTGATTGAACGTTTTCACTACCTCGGAGTAGGGAATGTGAACAAAAGCAGTGAACTGTAATCGATTTACATAATTTTACATTTTATATAATTGCTTTACGTGTGAATGTGTTGTAATTCGTGTGTAATGGAAGAGCGAGGGTTTGGGGCGTTGGTCGTCAGTCTGTTCTGGCACAATAGCTTCCGACGGGGCCAAGGCTCACCAGCGGGGTCCCGGTCTTAGGCCATAGGCTAAGGAGCTACACTACAGTACTGCCCCTTTAATGGTAATTTACAAGTCAAGAATGTGGAAGTTTCCGTGGGTGGACGGGAGAGTTCCCGTTGGCGGCGGCGGCGGCGGCGGCGGCGGCGGCGGCGGCGGCGGCGATGGTGTAACGGTTAGCGTACTGGACTGTTGTACCCAAGTTGGCGGGTTCAACCCCGATCGAAGCCGTGGATTTTTAAGGGCGAAAAAATCCTTCGTACGCCTTCCTTCGGAGGGGAAGTAAAGCCGGCTGTCCCATGTTCGTAGATTTACTTGCATGTGAAAGATCCCCAAGCCTAAATGACGCCTCTGAGCTAAATTCAAATCGCCTGTTTCTCGCCCAAGAAATACCTCCTTTCTCTGCTAGATGAAAGGACTGTAGCGAAATTTGCGTGGTCAGACGGAAGAGCGGGCCTGATGGCCCGAGTCTCGCCACGTAAAATAAGGCAAATTCAATTCAATTCAATTCAATTCAGTTCAATTCAATTCAATTCCCAGACGAGGCCAATAGGCCGAGTCTAGGAAGCCCGTCGTGTCGAGGAAAGCCACTTTATCTACGTCATGTCAAAGATTTTATTCGATCCCTCAATTGTATGTCGATTTGTCAGTATGATATACCAATTTTAGATATACCACAAGACCATAGTAAATATTTTTTCGTTCAGGGGTTGGTTCGTATTCTATTTTCTAATTGTTGTAGTTTCAATATTATTAGGGAACCACTTATTACTTTCGGTACGTTAACCTATTACTTACTATTACTTATTATTACTTTCGGTACGTAACCCGGGCGGTTATAAAAAAAAGGTGAATTTTCAAGTCCAAATACTGTGTAAGTACGCTCCACTCTCTGAGCTGACGTGAATACATAGTGTTTTACTGCTTTCACGGGGTTTATAAAACAACGCCACGGACGGCGCCAACACGCGTAGCCCCGAGGTAGGCTGGGCGAGGTGGGGCTGCAATGCGCTCGTGAGAGCCGAAAATTCGATCCATCAATTAGCGACATGGGCATATTTTGTGGGATGCTTACAAAATTGAAGTGTTACAAAATTGTTTTTATTCATAAAAGCGCCAGCGCAAATATGTAGCTTACAGGTCATTTAAATTTAAGTATTATAGTTCTGTTATAGTGCAGTCACTGTCACGGAGCAGTAATGGTTCACCTTCACAAGTAGATGTTTATTATTCATTTTTTTGCTACACTTCCACTCACCATTTTAGTAAGTCCTAGTGAGGATTTACCTTCTCAACCATCCAGTTTGACTGAAACTTGTATATCACTCGCATCTCACAATCTGTGAGTAATATGTTGCAGACCATTTAACATTCAGTAATTAATTCTTTCCCGATCATTCACAAATAAATTTCTCATCTAGTCATAAATATAGTTATTTTTAGTTAATACTTTAAAAAATACTGACAAGTTATATGACTTGAAAATAAAAGGAACACTTGTATATCTCGCAAAACGTAGATTTCAATGCTTTGCACAATGCTTAGAGACCATATAATTTCAAAATCTATAAAAGGGGAATCAAAATCTCGTTGGTATATGTGCTCCTGGTTTTCAAGCTTGCGAGGAGCCGCCTTCACCAACGCTAGGGTTTTCTATAGTTCGATATTCTCCCGGCTGCTCCCTTTGTCTCCACAAGTTTCCACCTGCAAAATGAAACATTTGTCAAATATAAATAACTTTTCAATGGTATACGCACGTTTTTCATAGATACAAGTAAAAGATTCCAAGAAACGAAAATGATAAAAATGAAATTAGTGTTTGCTGCTCACGAGGTCTTTTAATTTATACACGCTGGACCCGTGAGAACATCCCGCACACTATAAATATAGTCGACTCCAGTTATAATGAAATCGGATATAGTGTACTCTCGGTTATAGTGAACTTAAGTCACTGGTCCCATTTCATTTGCATTACAAATAAGCATGAGAAGATTCGGTTATAGTGAACCTGAACCGCGGCTAAAGTGAACGTAGGAAATGCAGTCCTGGATATTAATTCCCTCCTGGAAAAGAATAAGTCGTCTCAGTGCCACAAATTCCAACACTAGTCAGCTTGAAAAAAGATATCGTGGGCCATAGGTCATAATCGAAGAAGTCTCCTCTGCGGTGAAGGTAGCGGACCTGGAATGGGGACCTTACAGATGACCGCACGACCACTAAGTTTCACTGCGGAAATCAAAGCCGTGTCCTGCGTGGGCTGCAACTGACGGCGGCGACGCGTGATCGCTTGCTTCAGTTTCAAGTCTGGTGTTACTTGAGATTCCGCGGGACAAAGTGCATTGAGATGTACGTATGTGACAGGAAGCGTGCTGCTGCCACAGCCCCACATCCCAGCGACAACCCTCGCCACGCGCCAATGGGCGATCAGTTTCAAAAGCCGCTTGCTTCGTCCCGCTACCGAAAGGGTCACGTGTGTTATTGAGTAAAAGGAACTTCGGTGAGTGGGACGGTGTTTCAACAGTGGAAGAGGCATTGAAAGGTGTCAAGACTGCCTAGCGATATTGAGAGACGGTGGACAATGCAGAATCAAGTATGAAGAAAGCACTGGAGCAAGGATATAGAAAAATTTCTAATGAAAATTGTACGAATAAAACAATTGAAAATATTTAATTTTTAAGGTCAAATAAAGATATTGAAATTTTCAGTTCGTGCTGTTAATGTATTTTACTGATCTCTATATTAATAAAATTAATAATTGTGGAGAAATTCAATTTAATTTCGACATCATCGGATATAGAGAACCTCTGATATAGTGATCCAGAAATGTTAGTTCCCTGAAGTTCACTATAACTGGAGTCGACTGTACTCGTCTTAAAAGTGATTTTTTTACGTGAGGCTACAATTGTATTTCATAGCTTCTTATAGATTTTGTAAGTATGAACATCCCCAAAACTATGCCTTACACGCGGTGTCCAGCCTTACTAAACACTCCAATCCTGCTATGCTTTGAGATTAAATTTTAAATCATTATTTAGAAATATATTTATTTCTCTATCCCTTCTATTTAACTACATATATTTTGGCTTACTCTCGTATCTATCCATCTATTCTATGCATTTGCAGTCCTCAGAAGAGTTAAATCCCCAAAATGTAAAAGAAAGTTCAAAAAGGTCTCAATTAGAAGAGAGATATATAAGAAAGTCCCCAATTTTCCCCCGCTGTTCCCCCGCTGTTTCCCCGCCTGACCTCCACCTGACCCCCACAAAACTCGCTTTTCATCGGATCACATGATTTTGAGGGTTTACAAAGCTTCGTTTCTGAATGATGCATGATTATATGACAATTTTTGAAAATTAAACGCATTTCAGTACGCGTACTTCCATAATAAACTTGATCGTTTTTAAAATGTCACATTACCTACTTTCTAATACTAAAGGACACGAAAACTATGAAAATTATTGTAAAATATTGAAATATAATGTAGTAGAGAAGAATTTATTCCAATAATATTTGATTAAAAGAATGCTTAAAAATGTCAGTTACTTACCAAATATTGACTTCTCAATCAGTATTATTGGCGATTCGAAGAGAAGAACCATAGGGATTGTCCACGCCAACGTCATTAGCAGTACTCCAAAAAAGTAGGGAATCTGGTGGAAGAACACATGTTTGTGAAACGAAAGTTTTTACAAGTGTTTAATACCAATCGCAGTTGACCTTTTCCAAATAACTGCTATTAAAATGCATTTAAGAACACACGAGTTAAGTAAATGGGATAATTTGATAACAAAAAATACATTATAATGGTTGTGTCTAAAAACCAATCTGATACTTACAATTGTTACATCAGCTAAGTACATTGGCGACTGCACTACTCCGGTAAATAGCGTCAATATGGGAATGTGCATTAGATATAATCCATAGGATAAACGAGCCAACGGCTGAAAGAAGTTCCAGGACAGTATTTTGTTCACAATTCCTGCAGAGAAACACGTTAGAATGATTAACACCACCCATTCTGATAATCCCGTGTTTCAATTTGTCCTCCAAGTGTTTAGATGGACTGAGAATTGAAAGATCTGTATTTTTACGAAATACAAAGAATTGATCAAACTAGAGTTTGAGGTTTGCAGAGATAGAGATGTCTTACCTGCGTGACCTTGATCGCAGGCGAAAATGATCCATCCCAAACCCAGAGACCACATAGCTCGGAAGAGAGAGAGCCAGAAAGCGGCCTCCACACGACTATACACCCAAGTCATTTGCTGAAATGGGTACGCAGCGTTCAAAGCAGTCATCATCAACGCCGTGGACATGACCCAAGCCAAAGCGATGGTCCACTGCCAATAAAAGATACGCATTAAGAACACAAGAGTTTAGGAATTGAGATAATTTGATAACAAAAAATGTATTAAAATGTTTGTGTCTAAGAACCAATCTGATACTTACAATTGTCACATCATCTTAAATTTCAAGACAATTGACATTTATTTTAGTTCTATTAATATCAGGATACTTAAAAGTAACCAATCTAGAAACAGTTACATTAATCAGTTATTTTTTATTAACAATCCTATAATAAATATTTAGTACTCAATGATTTCCAGTATTGATAAACAAGATATTTTAATTATTTTTTTATTTGGTAAGATCTCAATATTCACAATTGTTAGTGTATCATTTTATAAACGAGGATTCATTAAAAAATTAAATATTCTTCAATAAAGTGTCCAATAAGGCCACTCGTGTCTCCAAGCGAAATCGCTTGTCTTTCTTCAAAGAGGTCCGGGTTCGATTCCCAGACAATCTCGTGTGAAATTTGCTCTGACAAAACGAGTTTGCCAGCTTTGAGGCTAGCCCAACCCCGTACGTAACATCCTAAACCCTATCACTGTCCTAATTCCCTCCCAATTCTGGGTAGTGTTTTCGGAAGGCGTTCGTGTGAGAGGCGCGTCCACGGCGATGCTACCTGGCGGACCTCATGACAACTAACTCGAGTTGTGTCTGTATATGAGTACACGAGTTCCACTATCCTAGCGTTACTGTTATCTCCAAACGTTAAAAACAATATTGTAGTTTCTAATGACCTTACAGTTAATGCGACCTTAACTTTTTTAAGTGACCAATAAAATAATTGAAATGGAAAACTAAGAGACCAATTCTGACTGGTACACTTGTGACCTCTGTTCACGACACAGGCAAATCTAATTTCAAATAATTAGTTCCTTTATGATCATTACTGATCGTTCTGGAATTATCAACTGTATTAAATATACTTACTTTTAGTCAATCATTTCAAAAATACCGATAATTTTTATGGCTATTGAAAGTAAAAAGAAAATTCACACATCCTATCAAGATGTGGGTTCCAATATTTTCAGCACAATACTTGGACACTTTTGATGATTTATATCATTCCCATACTCCCAGGGAAAACGTATGTGAATGAATTTATGCGATATCAGGATAATGTGCTTCCGCCGAATCGCTCACTTTTTGACTCACCTTGGGAAATTCGGGCTTCTTCTTTCGCGCCTCGTGTAAAATGTACCCCAGCACCACTCCCATCAGCCAGGGCACGTAGCGGGTGTGCGTAGTCCAGTAGTAATACTTCATAGTATCTGTACGCTGAAGATCTCTACAAAGTGTACAAAAATAGAAAGTGCTAATAAAATAGAACTTGATGGAAGTACAAAATTCAATGCGACGTAGAAAAAATTGAAACGTGAAAACAAACTAGAAATCAATATACATTAAAAAATAGCACGTGACACACAGTTTTTAACCGCAAGTACAATCCAAACAATCTGTGAATTTCAGTGATTTATTTAGGAAAGATACTGTGTTAAATAGTATTGAGTGCAAAATATTTTTAAAAAACGCTCCAGGACAATTAATCAATGTGAAAGTGAAAAGTCTCTCTCAGTAAACAAAGTCAACAGATTTGATTCTTAACCTGAAATAAACGATGACTTTCAACACGCCAAACTCAATGCTTTTCAAATTTCTCCAATTAATGTATCACAATTTCCAAAATATCTTCCAAACAAAATATGAAACTTGGAAAAAAAATCTATTTATGATTTCCAGAAAATAGTTATTTCCACTTCAACAAAAATTAAAATTTTCATTTTCGAGTCCCATCTATTTCTTTCAAAACGTTTACCCATTTCTTAGTTTCAGCATTTTAAACTATGTAATTTGTGAAGAAGCAAAAGACTTCGGCACTAAATACATCGGAGAATTAAGCACTGACAGTAGCAAGATATATGTTATATATATTTTTTAAAGTATATTTACTTCTTTATTACAGCAATTGTAATATATTACAATTCTATTCGTCCTTAGGCAATGACTTTTTCCAGTCCATTGTTTAAGAAAGCCTTCGAAGAAGCCATTTTACACTTCACACTTAAAAACGTTTAAATTGAATTACGTCTTGCTGTAACTTATGTTGTGACTTCTTTATCTACTGTGATTGTTCAAAGCTTCCATTACAAAGGTTGCCTTTTATGTTTCGGGGTTTGGCAGCCCTGGTGTTGCAATATAGCAACTGACAGCTCTATCGTAAAGTTGGATGTTTTGAGGTTATACGTACTGAGAACGTTTTGACACACGAGCGCTACTTGTGTTGTTTACAGTCACTTAAATGATTCATCTTGGCCCAAAAGTGGAATTAAATCGTGAACATTTTCGTGCGATTATTTTTTACAACTTTCGACGTGGATTAACTCAGCAACAGTGCATGGATGAACTTAATTCAATTTTTGGCAATGAATCCCCATCAAGGACCAGTGTTTATCGATAGTATGGTGAATTCAATCGTGCTCGTAGTTCATTCCAAGACGTATTTCGCGAAGGTCGTCCAAAATCAGTTGTTGTTCCGAAAACCATTGATTCTGTGCGTGAACTGATATTGCAAGATCGTCATGTGACCTATCGTGAGATTGAGACAACCTTAGGCATTAGTGGAACCAGAATACATTCAATATTTCATGAACATTTGACTGTCAAAAAATTTGTTCGCGTTGAACACAATTTGTCAATCGCTCAAAAAAAAGCTCGACGATTGGTCGAAAGAAATGCTCAAAAAATACGATCGCGATGCTTTGAAACACGTCTATGACATCGTGACAGGTGATGAATCGTGGATGTACGCGTATGAGCCCGAAAGTAAACAGCAGTCGACTGTATGGGTGTTTCAAGATGAGCAAAATCTAACAAAAGTTGTTCGCGCACGAAGCACTTCCAAACAGATGGTCGTCTGTTTTTATTTTTCAGAAAAAACTGGACATGTCGCAACCGTACCACTATAACAACGCAGAACAGTCAATTCTGAGTGGTACACAACGATTTATTTGCCAGCTGTCTTCCAAGAAATCAGGAAAATCAACCGCCGAAGACGGATCACTCTTCACCACGACAATGCGAGCTCTCACACATCGACTCAAACAACTGCATTTTTGAGCATCCAAAACATCGATTTTATGAGTCATTCGCCGTATAGTCCTGACTTGGCAAAGAATGACTTCTTTTTATTCCCGTACGTAAAAACAAACTGAGAGGTCAACGTTTTTCGACCCCTGAAAAAGCGGTTGCTGCATTCAGAATGCATGTTTTGGACATACCTCAATAAGAGAGGCAAAAGTGTTTCGACAATTGGTTCAAACGCAAGCAAAAGTATATAGATCTTCATGGGAAATATTTTGAAAAACAATAAAGTGATTTTTGATTATTAATATTTTTTTTTCTCTAATCCTGGAATATAAAAGGCGACCCTCGTACTTTATTACAACCCATTACTACACTTGCATCTCGATACTTAGATGGGTACAATTAAAGATGTTAGTTTGTCGTCACAGTTAATGCTAACTCAGACTGACAGTATTTTACTCTACCACTATTGTCTTGAGAATAGAATACATCCATTCATTTGTAGGAAGAACACAGTTTCAATGTTGTTAACATATGTGGGAAATCGAGTTTTCCTGTATCATTTTCGTATGGAGTGAAAGCAATTAGGCATTCATCTTGCATTATATGTCCGAGGGCAGATATACATTTATTACCAATCAGTTGGATCCTTTATATTGTGTTGGTTATTATTTGTCTATTTAATGACTTAGATTCAAGAAGAGAAACATAAAAATGTCCATTTATTTTTTTATAGGGACTGTTGGCTTTGCGGTCTACCACACAGATTTGAACTAGGGCAACTTACTGGTTTATTAAATTTAAAACGCTTCCAATTTGAAAAACAAGCAAACTAGGTGGCCTCAAGTTATATTATATCCCAACAAAATTTAGTTTGAATTTTCAAACTAAATTTCAGTTTGAACCCCAGAAATATCGTATGATTTCGAAATATGGTTTGTCGGATGGTCGCTCGCAATCCTAGAAATTTCCTGAACGTTTAATTCTACACCGCCATCTGTAGGGGGAGCAGATATAAAAAGAAAATGGGTCATTCGAGGTTTCTATTGTTCAATCGCTGAAGAAGTTAAGCCGTTACCATTCACACCCAGCTATCCATTGTGTTAACTATTTAAATGTTTTTAACCCGCCCAAAAACCTGTAGAAACACATCCTTTTCCAGGCTATTGTAACACCAATTTAGTGAATCTTAGCTTTTATTAACATAATTATTTGTGAAATACTGAAATATCCAATATACTATTTGATTCATGTCTTCCCTCGAGGTTTGAAAAAAATATTGATGTGCTAGAGAAAACTAAAGAAGTTATGAGCGATTGATGAAGATGAATGAGAAAAAGAAAGGAAAAAAGCCATATTTCTTGCTTCTTATAATGTCTGTTTGTTTAATAACCTGTCATTACATTTGATAAATGTTTAAAAACGCAAATTGTCGAATAATTTCAAAAGCTAAATTATTTATAAAACGGTGATTAATCATAATGTATTGTAAATACACCGAGCGAAGTGACTCAGTGCGTAGCGCGCTGACTTCCCAATCGGGAGGTCCCGGTTCGATCCTCGGGTCGGCCATCCTGATCAAAAGACGAATGCTGGATGATTCAAAATTACCACGATCCCCTCCCACCATCAACCTAGTCCTTACTTCCCTCATCATCAACCTATCACTTCATTCAGCATTCCCTGCGAAATGGAGGAGTCCCTTGCGCTTAATAGGATCTTAGTTAGCTAATATAATAATAATAATAATAATAATAATAATAATAATAATAATAATAATAATAGCCGATCAGATGGCCGAGATCGCTAAGGCAGTAGTGCCGGAGTGGTTTCGGACCAGAAGATCGCGGGTTCGAGTCCCGCCTCGGGCATGGATGTATTTGTGTATGTCTGTATGTGTTGTCCTTTCACCCCCATCATCATCATATCATCATTTCATCTTCCATACCCCCAGGGCTAACAACCGTGGGGGATAAAAATCGGATCCAGCTAAAATGCTGGTCCCCCCAAAGAATTGTCGCAAGCACCTGCCACCGTGATAATAAATAAAAACTGAGCCACGGTAAATGCAGGATGCTTGCTTGCGTGGTCCTAGTTGGCCGATTAACGAAATAATAATAATAATAATAATAATAATAATAATAATAATAATAAATATAATTATGATAATAATGATGATAAATAATGTTGACTAAAAATAACGATAAAAATAATATTAAAAATAGTAATACATAAATAATTAAAATATTGTGTGAGGCATTCGCTTGTGCGTGAATCACGTGGTATATAAACCTACAAACTTTCGGCTGATTCTAAATTCTATTCAGCGTCTGGTTCGAAGTATCGGCGTTAAATTAAACAGCGACAATGGGTTCCTGAAATGCTCAGGAGGAATTTTAGTTTTACCCGACCGTATATGGGCGGCTGATGATTAATCCGTATCCCGAAAACGATCACTGAGGCCCAATTTGTCTCGCGCGGTATTATGGTTTCGTTCTAAGAACAGCGGATCTCTTATTTTCGAGTTTTGCCGTAGACTATAATTTTGTCTTTTTTATTATAAACCTATTCAGGGTTAAGTTCACTCTACATGTTTTTTGTAGTCCAATATAAACTTAATGCTAATAACTAATTCTAAAATTCACATTTTGGGAAAATAATCCTTTATGGGGAGACCTCAGGGGAGTAACATTTCGAAAAACCTTGTAAGGAAGTTATAGAATATAAATTTATTTTTAATACATGTATCGTGAGTGGAATTTCTTCCTAACCAGAGGGGATTTCTGCTGATTTGTAGTAAGTTGTGCTAAAACTGTGTGAAGAGATCCGTAATGTGGTTTTCTATAGTTTCGAGTTCGTTTCTATAGTTTCGTAATTTATTTTGCTGCTGTTGGTTGGAAATAAACCATGATGAATTTGTAATTGTACGGACACACTGGTTTGAACGACCTGTAGTTTTTTGTGTGTTTGATCTTACGGCATTTATCCAAATTGGATAAGCATTTAATAAGAGTGGTCTAATTATGGTTTTAAATATAGTTATGGCTGTGTTATAAGGAAATTTGCCTAGCCTGTTTTTTATTGGATATGGCTTTCCTTTTCCCTGTAATATTTTATTATTTATATGCTGTGTGCAGCTTACTTGTATATCCATTAACAATCGTAAATATTTTATGGTTTTGTTAAGCAGGTGCCAGTTTATTACTTCCTGATTTGATGTAAGTGGAGTGGAAGTTATACGGACTCAGGGTGAATATCTTTACAACAGTTTGGTTTGGATATTATTTGATTCTTATTTTGCGGGACTAGTTATCTAGAAGGTTAAGATATAATTGATGTTGTTTTTTTGGAATGTTCTAGTGAATGTCCGGATGCATAGATTGCAATATCATAGGCAAATTGCACTATTTTATTGAGTTGAGTTTAGGTAGACAATGTAATCTATGTAGACTATTTAAAATTTCACTAAAATGGCCGAAAACATTTAGGCTTATAAGTAGTAATAATATTAGAACGTTTAAATATAATATTTAATATTTTATTTTCGATTCAGTAAAAATATACTACTCCTGATGAACAAATGACCTCTGTAACCGTCACTGTTACCACAGTGTTTTCTAATTCACTGAAGAACTGGTAGTATTGGAATCATATTTCTATGAGTACTAGCAGACCCCTGGTTGACTTTATCCTTCCGGTGTGTGTGTGTTGCGCTCTCTCTGTCTCTATCTCTCTCTGTCTCTATCTCTCTCTGTCTCTATCTCTCTCTGTCTATCTCTCTCTGTCTCTCTCTCTCTCTGTCTATCTCTCTCTGTCTATCTCTCTCTGTCTCTCTCTCTGTCTCTCTCTGTCTCTCTCTGTCTCTATCTGTCTCTCTGTCTCTATCTCTCTCTGTCTCTATCTCTCTCTGTCTCTATCTCTCTCTGTCTCTATCTCTCTCTGTCTCTATCTGTCTCTATCTCTCTCTCTGTCTCTATCTCTCTCTCTGTCTCTATCTCTCTCTGTCTCTATCTCTCTCTGTCTCTATCTCTCTCTGTCTCTATCTCTGTCTCTATCTCTCTCTCTGTCTCTATCTCTCTCTCTGTCTCTATCTCTCTCTCTGTCTCTATCTCTCTCTGTCTCTATCTCTCTCTCTGTCTCTATCTCTCTCTCTGTCTCTATCTCTCTCTCTGTCTCTATCTCTCTCTCTGTCTCTATCTCTCTCTCTGTCTCTATCTCTCTCTGTCTCTATCTCTCTCTCTGTCTCTATCTCTCTCTCTGTCTCTATCTCTCTCTCTGTCTCTATCTCTCTCTCTGTCTCTATCTCTCTCTCTGTCTCTATCTCTCTCTCTGTCTCTATCTCTCTCTCTGTCTCTATCTCTCTCTCTGTCTCTATCTCTCTCTCTGTCTCTATCTCTCTCTCTGTCTCTATCTCTCTCTCTGTCTCTATCTCTCTGTCCCTCACCCTACCAATAGGCATACTGTTATGAAAAAATGCTCTAAGGATTGTCAAACGAGCAAAATAATTGCCAAAGAAATCAGCATGAATAATGACACATATTTTAAAAACTTCTAGGTAGCAAAGTAAGTCAGTTCGAGGAATGTGCAATTTCTTTTATTAATCACATACTATTTAATACTGAACTTGTCTCTTTCTGTAATATTTGTAAATTTTGTAGTATTATGTGTCTTAATATTGCTATGGCATCTATTTTATTTATATGCTGAGCATTACTTTATTTACTGATGATGATGTTGGTTGTTGTATAGTCGCTAATTACCTTGTAATGACTCCCCACTTCATAAATATTTTTGATGGCAAAAAAATGTTATCTTGAAATTTAAACAATGCTTATTCGTAATGGTAGTACTCCTTTAGATGTGATTCAATCAACACAGTTACTAATATTTTAGAATAGCAATCAATCAGGAGCTTAGAGCGTGACCCAGCTGAAACGGTGCCCTGCTGGTGGGAGATACCTGGTTTGGGAAACCTGTAGCGATACAGATTTCCTCATATAAAATTTCATAAGGCTGAGGGCAGTTGGGAGAATAAACATACGGCGTTGCACGTGCAACCTCGCTTATCGGACAGCCATTTGCGCCCCCGGCCCATTAAGAAGGTCGTTAAAAGGGTCAGTTGTCGACACATTCACTGAGAGAGGCACGTGTTCGCAAGAACGGCTGCGAAATTTCTAGAACGCCCGCTTACATCCGGGGAAACCCAGAGTGATAAATTCTTTCACGAACAACGCCTGCCTTGTGCAAGCATGGCCGGTGTTCTAGAAGGAATAAGAAAATTCTGTACGCTCACAGTGGCACAAAGAGTTGCAACTTCTTTCACTACTCCCGTCACGATTGGTTGAAAATAGTGCAATGCGCCACTACCTTTGGCCAATAGCGACGCGACTATTATAAGGAGCTGGAGCATACGAGAAAATTGGGTGGGGGCAAAAGTTGACTTGATACAATTTCGACTGAGAGAATATCAGAAGAGCTTGGGCATTAGACGGGGAGCAGTCGGGAGAGAATCTTCTCTGGGGGGGTAACTATTCGTCGGGGAGAGACCAGTGTGTCTCTGAAAGACTTGTAATTTTTGTCGGAAGGAGCCTGAGTTCTAGGCTGAGGGCAGTTGGGAGAGAAACTTATCTGGGGTGGGAATTATTCGGGCGAATGTGCCTATGTGGGGCTTATATTATTTTGCTGCGAGTTTTGAGCATTGAGCCGGCTGCAGTAGACAGAGAAAATTCTCTGGGGTGGGAATTCGTCGTGAAGAGAGGCGAACGTTTCGCCGAAGGATTGCTAAACTGTCCGAAGTTGTGTTCGACAATTATTATCACGGAAATCAGAGAAACGCATAGTTAATTACTACGCTCCTGAGATCGAGAGAATCCCGGCTACTCCGAATTCTGCCAGTTACTACCAGTTACTACCAGTTACTACCAGTACTACCAGTTCTACCAGTTCCGCTTCGAGTTCAACCAGACTACCAGACGCCGTCAACGCAGCCACGCGCCGCCGCCCCTTTGGTGACGTCACGACCCGACCGTTCAGCTGTTGGCACGGGAGGCCGTCGACCTCCGCTGAATTTTTTTGAAGGACGCCCGCCGCCTCCTCGACCGCGCCCGCCCTCCCGGGCGCGCAAAGACCATTTTCCAGGCAATATCATTCAGGGCATTCGCCCCTGTGTAAATTTTGTAATGCGGCGCCGCGCTATGGCGCAGAGATTTGTAACTTTTGTATTTTGCCATTGTAACGTTAGTCATATTTCTTCCTAATTTTTAAGCTTTACTCTGAATACTAACTTTTCCTATTCTTTTCTTTTCACCCAATTTTCCCATTTCTTTCTATTCAATTTTGTTAATGTAACTTCCCTGGGGCATTAGATTTGATTGCCCAGGAATAAAAGTAATTTTTACCAGTGACCCAAGTGTTTATTTCATGTTACCAGTATCTGTTTAACGATTCCTTCCATCACCGACTGAGCTATTCCCGGGCCGCTTACCGGGCGTTCTCTCACGAGACGACCGGGGGGTGTTACAAAACCCCCCTAGCCAAGTGCAGATCGCTGCCGGACCCTGTTATCCAGCGGGAGAACATCGCCTCCTTTCGCCATAAAAAGTCACTACACTTACGGAACTAAGGACCTTAGCATTCGACGCGTCCAAAAACTCCAATATATCAATAAACTTATCATGGAATTTTTATTTTGAAAAAATCTGTGAATGGTTCAGGCTCTAGTGAATTTCAGACGGACAGACAGATGCACAGGGGGACATATAGACAAAATGAAACAAACACGTCTCAGGGGACCCCAAAATCTGGAATTTTCGCAGCATAGCATAATTCTCGATTCTATGTATAAGACTGCGTATATCCGTACGTATAGGAGAAATAAGAAAAGCATTGACATACCTTTGCGTAAACTAACACTATCTGTTACATAGTTAAGATAATAAGAATTTACGTAATACTAACAGTGTGTCTACAATTCTGATGCAAAAGTAGGATGCACATATGTTATAAAAAATTGCGTGTGATTAATTAATACAAACTTACCCTCCAGCAACAAAACTGGGAGAGAGCTCCTTGAGATACACGACTGTGAAGGAAATTGCCCAGCCAATCAGCATCAAGAAGCTCACCCAGAGCACTGCAATGCGTTTAGGCAGTTTCCACAGTGGCAGTAGAACAAGAGGAGACAGCCAATAGAGTTGCATGTCCACCGCCAGATACCACGTGTGACCGAGACACTAAACAAAGCAAATTCAAGGAAAGTGTGATGCGCCATTTCAATTATAAACATAAGTTAATCATAATGTTCGAATTTCGAAAAGGCTCATTACGCAACTGATGTAAAATATTTTTCTGTATTGTTTATTATTTTAGGTAAAAACAATGTTTGACCAAAACGGCAGGCCTGGATTAAACATGAAACGGCCATAGTCCTTCAAAAGAAAATTTCCAAAAAAATAACCGAGAAAAAATAACCAGCTGCGAATAGATGATACCGATGGAAATTTTCTTCCTTCATGCACTATCGTTCTGGGTCTGGTTGTCAAATATCCATCGTTCGAAGTCTATTTTCCCAGACATCAGCAATCGGATCGTGTTATTCAGTCTGTCGGAAACAGAAAAACGAAGAGAAAAAAAATCAGTGGAAATGGCGGTCAAAAGACGCGTATTCTCTTGCTCTCGTGTGCGAGAAAGGATAGACGAAACTTCGAAATCGAGAATATGCTCGAGAAATAGGCAATTTAACACACTGGTATCCGGTAACCCTTGTAGATAGCAAATAATTATGATAGAACGTTTCCTTTCTATGTACGGTATCGTTCGGATCTGTCGTCTTAGAGATCAGCAATCGATCGTTATTATACCGTTTGTCAGTCTCCGCTGAATACATCAACGCAAGCCTGTTCGCGTAAGCCATGTACGATCTAATGTTTGGGCGCGAAGTTTGGTGACAGAAAATACTAAATTGCAAATTAATCGAATTTCCAGGAGACTTACCACAAACACCTTGCCTGCTCACAATTAATAATCCTCTCCTCGTCTACACTTTATCAACGTTGCATTACAATCCTTCCCTTCTAGTCCCCCGTCCACTGCCTCTTTCCCTTCTTAGGCCAGATTGACACATTTATCACCAGTGAGAGTTGAGAGAGACTGGAGCTGATGTGATCGCTTAATGGTCTATCACACAGAAATTCTCTTCTCCCATTGCTTCCTCTCTGTGTGCTAACCTTCCTCAAACGTAATAACAGACAGCTCAAATGCAAAAAAATAAAAAAAATTCTAGCACTGTAGCCAGAATCCAAGTTTTATGGGTCCTTGATTCCGAAAAATCGACTGACTGCAAGAGACTACCCAGACGAACAGACGTTTGGCTGAGTACAAAACAAGAGCTTAAACCGATCACCTGACTTTCTTCAAAATTGAAATTCCCCGATTGATTTAAACAAACTCGATGCTTTGGGATTTAGGATATTTTGATTTTTGAGGGTACTTTACATGAAGCCTTAAAATAATTTTAAAAAGCTTCTCAAAATTGGCTGTTATTGTTTAAATTAAACATTGTTCACGGAAAGCGTAAAGGACACTTTAAAGAATGGTGCCGTTCTCATGTTCGTTAAAATCCCAAATTTTTCGAAAATTGCGAAAGTTCAATTTTGGGAACCTTTTTGCCACTACAATAATAAAAAACAACATTAAAAAAATATGTTTCTTAATGACAGATCATAAAATAAGTCGAAAAATATCTTGAAAATATGATTAGTTTTTGCGTAACTTTGCGCTAAATAAAGGCAACGACAAAACATTTGCACCTTTTCAATAATCAAAAATTAACAGAATTGAACGAAAATCAAAATTTTAAAGCGCACTTAGTTCTATCACAGAAGAAAAAAATCCAAAAATGTGAGCAATTTTTTTAGAATGTTTTAAAAATGTTAAAGCTTCATGAAATGAACCTCCCAAAAATCAAAATACCCGTTTTAAATTTCCAGGGCTTCTGGTTCGGCCAGACAGAGAACGGCCAGGAGAGGGGTTTTGTAGTAAACCAATTGTTTGATATTAAGGGCCTACAAAACGAGAATTTTGACTTCACGTTTCAGAAGAATTTACTGTATATAAGAACAGGATGTGCTCATTTTTTTGGATATCAGAGACACACAAAATTCGTTTCTCTACGGAAAAATCGCCGTTTTGCTGCAGCGTTTCAAGAGTTCCTCTTTACTACGAAAGTAGTATGCTAGAAAGTAAAAATTCCTAGCATTAATAATTGAGATGAAGAAAAGCAAGTCCGAAAAAAGTTGAAGAGATGTTAATGAAAACCCAACTTTTGCCTTATTTATAAGTGCATTGTCCTCAATACGAGTGAAATTTTAATGCAAAATTATCTAAGTCCGTGAATTTTTTCTTATCTGTGCATGGAAGAACTTTGCAGTGATCGGAAAAATATATGAAAAATTATTTTAAGTTTCTGAGGCAGTTCGGATATGAAAGTATGACAATTTTTATCTTGTCATCAAATTAGTGATTCAGAAAAAAAATCATGTTTCAATCAAATATACTGTCAATTCTAACAGAGTCATAAATATACCTACTTGTCTGACGATATAATATATATATATATATATATATATATATATATATATATATATATATACACACACTTCTGATTACTATGAGAAATTCTGTATTATAAAGTGTGTACCATTTCGTCTGAGTGCACGTAGTTATTGATGTAGAGGAAGTTGGTCCACCAATTCTTTTCACATGCTGTTCTCAAGGGATCATATTGAGAGTCCCATAGAGGACCTGTTCCAGCATAGCCCAGTAGGGTCACAGACATAAGCACGAGGATTGCCACGGCTGGCGTAAGCCTGTGAAATGATAATAAATCATTAAAGTGGAATGAGTTGTAGAAAGGAAAAATAATAATCAAAAGGAAGGAATATACAGAAGGAAATGCTACTAACCAAAGATTGATCACAAGAAAAAATATTCTATCTTGATTTGTGTAGAACCGCAAAACCTCTTTTGACACGTACTTATTTCTTGCAGTGTTAGTTTTAACCTGTTATTATGTGTGTGAAATATTATGTGAAAATGTTTCATCTAGCTGTCATTTGCATACTAACTATAGTAATTCCGTATTAATTTTCCATACTGACAGTCACAAAAGTGACAAATATATTAAAACTCATTTATTTAGATGTGATCGCAATAAAATTATACTATTATAATCATTAAGAGGAAACATTAGTAAATCAATGTATGAAATTTGAAGTGGGATTAACATGAAAATCAAATACAACTGTAAACCTATTGTTAAATAGTCTGACTATTTTTGAAGATATTTATATTTACTTTATCACTAACAAAATGTACAATTTATCATTAGATTTTAAAGCTTTTTGTTTGTCTTTTTTTGGACGCAAGAATCGCTTACTGAAAATGAAATGTATTACGAAAAATATGAGTAATCTACTTGTACTATATATCGATTTTTTCTTGTCCAAGTAGTTTACTGGCTTCGTGGCCGCACGGTCGAAATTGTAATGTGTAATTCCAACGCATTTGGAAGTCTCATGTAGGTGTTCTTTGTGAAGCAAAGTAGTACCTTCTACGAAAACTAAAAACAAAGGGAAAGAACAATGGGAAAGAACCCTTCTAAAAGATTTGCATGGGCATGTTTTTTTTTCCAGTTTACGAACCTGACGTATCGATGGACGTAGAACTTGACGACGTCGAAGCGGTTTGTCCGCTCCACTTCCTTGAGGAAGAGGAAGCTCAACAGCAGACCGCTCATCACGAAGAAAGAGTCGACAGACAAGGAGCCGTTTGTGATGACTAGCCGCTTGAACGACTCGATAAACTAGAACAGGAATATTTGGAATCAGCCAAATACGCCTTGATATCACGTATACTAAAATATAGTGCATGTTTAGTTTATTTGGCTACATGGTAGTGGAGATTATTTAGATACACATGCGTTGTTTAAGAATCAGTAGATCAAGAACGACTTCGTTGTTGAGAAAATTACAGAATCTTCATTTTTCACTAATGAAAATGCTTTTTCTCGCTTTAAAGTGTTATCGTTTTTGATTTAATAATCAAAGTTTATTTACGATTTCATCAAGACATATTGTATAGTTTGGAAAAGTTAGAGCAATAATTTTGTTTTTTATATACCTATTTCTTGATGAATGGATATGTTATTGTATGTCTGATATATTTGTATTTATTTTGTTATCGGTTTACTCGGCAGTGAATATAATAATAATTCAAAGAACAAAGTAAGGAGACGAACAATGTATATGTTAAAGAATAAATCACACTTGGTAGGACCCTATCCCCTGCCGTAAATCGACCTGGTATAAGTTGTTTGGGTTCGTCACAAATGGATGTGTGATAAAGAAAAGAAAATTGCAAAGATACTTACATCTTTTGCAAACAACAAGATATTCACAGTTGGCATCAGTGCTAACATCCCGTAAACATGAGCAACTATCACCCAACACATACTGATGGTTCGGATACCGTTTAGGCACGTCAACTGGTTTGCTCCATTTGTCACAGCGATGAGTTTGGACCAGTTGCTGTAGATCGAAAAGGTCAGAAACAAGGGACGCCGCTGATCTGCAACAGCAGAGGAAAGTAGACGTTGACTCATTTATTTGCAATTAAATTGCAAATGCAAATAGATTTCCAAGAGAAAATAACTTTCAAATATGGATACTTTGGAATAGATTTTTATGTAATTGATGCTCAGTGTAATTATGTTTTCTAATTCATAATATCTGCAATGGTACATAAATATGCCAAGCAATTAGCTTATAGGTTCATCTTTTGAATGAAATTTGACTATAAAAATAGTGATCATGGTGTTAGCACAAAGAACAACGTTGATTAGTATCACACAAGTTAAAATATTTACTTTTTCACTTTCAATTTATGTTCTATCTTCTTAACTAATATGGTAGTAGGAAGCAGGTGCATAAAAAATGTGAAAAGTGGCAACTTTACATAATACGTGGGAAATAGATACGTAGATGAATTATTTCACGTAAGAAACAAATCAACTTCTAAAGTTTTCACATTGAAATTATATGTACCTTATTTTCCAGCTAGTTATTTTAGAGAAAGATACAAGTCACATTACTACGAGTCTTTTTTGAGGTATCTATGTTTGACGTTTTCGTCAATTATGACGTTACAGCGGATACACATGACCGGTTGCGGTTCCTCGGAGAAGGGAAAGGATGAACGGTCCCCTTACTTATTTTCTTCGTCTGAATGCAATTACTGCACTAAATATTTGCTTTGATGTCGGGGGAAAAATGTACAATTTTTTAACAAATAACTACGATGAAATTTATTTTGATCGAGTTTTGTAACATACGTGCGTATTTAAACTTTATAAAAACGATTGCAAACAACGGTAATCGCTCTGAGGATAAACTCTGTCTTTAATCCTCTCGTTTGTTAACCTCGCCTATCCCTCAGCGCTCCTGCGGCGAGAAGAGAAAACAGTTTTTATTGGAACCATATGGTAGAAGGGGAGAATCTCCTCCTTTAACTTGATATCCATTGTTTTTTTTATAACGAGAAGAACACTTCATGAGCGGTGAGATATGTAACACTCTGGTAGGCGAGGCAGATCAGATCGATTTGAATTTGAAGAACTTTATACAGTTGACTTCTTTCTCTCCCAAGGAAACACGCACGAGCCTCCTTTGCTGTTGACTACTCTTACCTTTCTGTTCAGTGAGAACATCGTAGACAGTGCTCGCCGCCGCACAAGCTATGAACACAGCGAGCAAGCAACTGCAACAAATAAATATTGCCGATCGTGTCAGAATTATAATTATTGCACTTATATTCTGCAAATATTATTTTACATAATACTAACCCAAAGTGTAAATATTATTTTTAGGAGGAAATTATATATCAGTAAAACATACTTTATGCGCTCAGTAATGGTTCCCGCGTGTATTAATCGTCTCTTTATTGTAACACCCCCGGTCGTCTCGTGAGAGAACGCCCGGTAAGCGGCCCTGAAATAGCTCAGTCGGTGATGGAAGGAATTGTTAACAAATACTGGTAACATGAAAGAAACACTTTGATCAATGGTAAAATCACTTTTATTCCTGGGCAAAATAATTCAAAATGCCCCAGGGAAGTTACACATGTAAATAGAATCGGAAATCTGAAAAATAGGTGGACAGATAAGAAGATGAAAAGTTAGTAGCCAGTGTAAAGCTTAGAAATTAGGAAGACTTATAATTAGCATCACAATGGTAACAAATGTGTCTTAGCGCGACACCGCATTACAGGATTTTCGCAGGGATGAATACCCTGAATTATATTGCCTTGGTAAAGTTTGTTTTTGTGGGCCCGGAACGGGCGCGTTGCGGCCGAGAGGGCGGCGGCAACCTTCACAGAGGGGCGCGGCCGGGGCGAGGAAACGGCTGCCGTCCTTCGAAAAAGTTCGGCGGCAGGTCAATGGCCCCCCCGGGCCGTCAGCTAGCGGTCGGGTCGTGGCGTCACCACAGGAGTGGCGACGCGTAGCTGCGTTGACGGCGTCTAGGAGTGTTGTCTGCGTCTGGGAGAACTGGCAGAAACTGGTAGACTTGGAGCGGCCGGGCGTTCACAATCTCAGGAACGTAGTGGTCGATCATGCGTCTCTCTGATTTCCGTGATAATAATTGTCGGACTCAACTTCGGACAGTTTACAACTTCTTCGGAGAAACATTCGCCTCACGACGAATTCCCACCCCAGAGAATTTTCTCTATCTACTGCAGCCGGCTCAGTGCTCAAAACTCGCAGCAAAATAATAAAATCCCACATAGGCACATTCGCCCGGTTAATCCCACCCCAGATAAGTTTTTCTCCTAACTGCCCTCAGCCTAGAACTCAGGCTCCTTCCGACAAAAATTACAAGTCTTTCAGAGACACACTGGTCTCTCCCCGATGAATAATTATCCCCCCCAAAGAAGATTCTCTCCCGACTGCTCCCCGTCTAAAAGATCTGGCCCCGTCTGATGCTCTGCACTTTCTGAGATTTTGTCAGTCGAAATTGCATTAGGTTAACTTTTGCCCCCACCCAATTTTCTCGTATGTTCTAGCTCCTTATGATAGGTGCGTCGCTATTGGCCAAAAGAAATGTCGCATTACGTTATTTCGACCAATGGTGACAGGGGTAGTGAATGGAGTTCCGACTCTTTGCATAACTGTGAGCGCCCAGAATTTTCCTTTTCCTTCTGGAACATGCTTGCACAAGACAGGCGTTGTCCGTGAAAGAATTTGTCGATTTCAAAAGCGATCTCGAAGGTTCGCGCAGCTGGGCATGCGAACACGTGCTCCACAGTGAATCTGTCGCCGCCGACCCTCTTAACGACTATGTTAATGTGCCGGAGGCGGTAATGGGTGTCGCGATAAGCGGGGTTGCGCGCGCAACGCTGTGTCGCAATCTGTTCCCAGTATTACTCAGGGTGGCCGAATCTGTTTATTTAATTTAATTTTCCTGGCATGAAGAAATCGGTTTCGCCACATTATCAAGGATGTGAAGTTAAAATGTGTTTTCCTTAAAATATTTTTAGTTATCTGAAACCACGAAATTCAACTCAAACAAGATGTCCAGGATTACTCGTCTTCTCTGGCTAGTTTCAAACATAGCCTTGACTTGTCACTCATTTTCATATTCGCGACTCTCGCTTCCAGTCTTCAAACGCTCACAGGCAAACTACACTGAGATGAACTTTCTCCTGCAGAAATTTAGAGTAAGGCTGTGAGACGTAGTTCACAAACTTCTTCACATCCGTTTCGCGCACATCGTGAGCCCTTGACAAATTCCCACAGAGGAAACGCAGAGGTTAGCAAACTTCACGTCAATGCTGGGATTAGGCAAAACCAATCTGTTTATTGAAGTATCATGAATAGCCTTTTGTAGTATCATGAACTTATATAGTATCAATAAGAGACTTTTATTAAAATTATAACATAATATAAACATTTCTGACGATCCGTCCTGACGGAGAAATAAATAAAAAATAATCTCCAGGTCTCTAGAGATGACTGCTTATTACAAGTCATTTTGTGGCGTATGCCCGGTTGCTAGTCAAGAATGCAGCTGGCAGCTTAAAAATGAGAATATTTACACGTGACTAATAAAAAAGCTTCATGCTAAGAAAACTGGCAATTAATGGAAGGGACTGCTTAACCGAAGACGGCGTTTGAGTAGATTGCGCTGAATGTGTTTCTTCCTCAGCTTTTTTTACTTCCATAACATAGTCTCTAGAAGGTTCTTTTTTACTGCAAAGACAATTTATTGCTTTATGATTTGATAATAATTCCATTTCAAAATTTTCTTCTAATCATACGTAGTTTTGTAATATTCAGTCAATCAATAATTCTTCAACTATTCGGTTTACAAAACTAGAGTACGGCAAAGTGTCTCGCCACGACAAACGTTTTCTAGTCTATCAGGACATTATGAAGGTTGTTTTCGGATTTCGGGCAAAAACGATTTTCTCTTCGTATGTAACTTTTAACAAAGATAAATTTTAAACTCATCTCTCTTCAAAGCATATACTCATTTCACAACGTTTTGGAATACTCACATTGCAAAAACGTCGACGCCTCGTAGTTTCTTTCCCACGTGGGTGTGACACTTGACTGGGTCCACCGTCGCAGTCGCTTTGAGGGAAGTGAGGTTGACGGCCGCTAACGCCACCGTTTCCAGGTCTTGGGGAGTGCATGTTGACGGAGTGCACCAGGCTAATTGTATCGGGATGTAGGAAAGCAGGCTAGCGAGAGCGCCCTAAAGCAACAAATAAACGAAGGAATTAGAGCACAAAGAAGAAATGCCAATTAGGTTATGTTCTATTTAATTTTGATCACTTCGTGATAGATTGTGGTAGACCAAAGTACTGTGCGCACGAATGATATAATATTTATTATCAGAAAAATATTTTAGAGAATCAAAAGTAAGTCGAATATTTGAGATATGTATTGCCACTTTTGTTCTTAAAGAAGTAATCATCCTAAACGGAACTTGATGGGAAACATCTATCTTTAAGAAATTTAAGAGTTTAGTACGGTTAAGTTGTCAATGACAGCGTACGTTTTAATACTACTCATAATTGTACTTGCCCTACAGTACATCACATACAATTTTTATCCGTTTTTAAATTTAAATAAAATAATAAACTCTAGCGTACCTGTGCGAGAACTCTGGCATGTTAAATCCCATCCTAACTTTTCCTAAGGGTATCGTGAAACTGAAATATGTGGTTCTTTTCTATCATTACTCCCTCCACAATTAGGTATGCAGCACTTGTAGACCACGGCAAAACGTTAAATGAATGGTTGCATTACGGGCATAAGAAATCATCTTCATCGGTATCAAGCAATTATTAATAGTACTTCTGGTAGTTGCTGCGAGAGGGGAATCTTTCATTAATAATTATTCAATTAGAATAGTTATGTATTATTCAATTAGAATAATACATAACTTCGTCAGTCTACGCAAACCACTGTGTACACAAAGAGCGTATGTAGTATAAGATAAAGGAACCTAAGCCTTCCAAGCGTTACGTCACAAAGATTGCCACCAATCACTAGGGGTTGGAATATAGGTGACATTGATTCTAATGAATTATGTATCGATACAAGTAAATGCCGAACCGACAAAAATTTAATATAATATCCAAGAATATATCGCCTGTGGATTGCGGGGTAAAAATTCCCTAGAATGCTTCGTTTAGAAGTTATTTAACGATATAGTTGACTGAGTGTGGCAGGTTGCATTTGACATTAATATTTTGATGGATTTTTTTAAACAAATCCTTCATATTTTTAAAGTAAAAGTACAATTCATCATGTCTCCGTGACATTCTCTTTGATTAGAGACATCATTTATAAAGACTGGTTGCCTGCGAGAGCCGCAAAGGGTGTGTATACTACTGAAATAATACAGGAGACGACCGTACGACCGATCAAACGATTTTTCCGTCGAAGTCTGCATTATATGGTAGGCCTTACACTCTCCGGGATGTCCCGCGCTTCATCGACGCGCTGCGTCCTGCCGTGGAGCACGAGGCTGGACTGTACCGCATGCAACAGCGTCTGCCATTCGTCCAAATCCTCTTGGGCACCCAGCTCCTCCTCCTCCTCCTCCTCCCCGCCGCTGAGCTTCGCCGAGAAGGCGACGAGGCAGTGCTGGCCGTCGAAGCCCGGCGACCCGTCGCCCTCGCCTCGCCGCACGGAGAGGCACTCGTCGAAGTTGCCCAGGTGCACCAAATGGCCGCCCAGCAGGCCGTCGGGGATTTTCGTGGACGCGTCGAACACTGCAGGAAAGAGAAGTCATTTGAAACACATGAAGTTCATTATTGTTATCAGCAGCCAGTGCCACATCAACAGTAATTAAAGTTTCCATTTCTGCTTTCTCGCCTTCCCACGTATTTACGTAGTGAAGAGAATGTATTGTAATGCAACAGCGAGTAGTGGGGTTTGTTCGTCAGATAAATTCGTTTTGGGAAGGCCTGATACCCAAAGTAGATAAACACTGTTTCTTAATGTCGTAAATTACTTCCTCTAACACTTTTTGTAGTCAAAATTTTCATTTTATGGGTCTTCGATTACGAAAAATTGGTAAACGGTATAACGTCTGTGGTCAACCGTAGCGCTTAAATCATTCGGAGGATTTTTTCCAAAACTGACATTCCTGAATAATCTAGCCGAACTAAAGGCTCTCTTAATTTCAAATGGATGTTACAACTTTTTAGGGTATTTTACATGTAATATTTATTATTTTCAAAATTTTCTGAAAAATGGCTCAAATTTTTTTAAATTAATTTTAATCACGGATAGACCAATAACACTTTAAAATGGTGCAGGTCTCATTCTTGTTCAACTGTAAATGTTCAAAAATTCCGAAAGTTCAATATTTTTGGTGTTTTCCTACAACTAAAATGTTGAAAATAGAGATTTGTTTCATCGAATTTGTTCTTTAACGACAGATTTTGAAATAAGATCATGTACAATTTTTTCATAAATATGGACAGTTTTCGCGAAATTTTGCGTGTAATGTAATCAATTTAATTTTCTCATAAAAGAGCTTCATTTTTTTTCTACATTTTTTACCCGAACAGAGCAATGTACCGTTATAATTCTGGCGTAGATTTCATTCTTTATTGAAAATTGCGAAAAATTAACATTAAAACACTACTGCATTGATGATACAGGTATTGTTGCCGAATAAAATTTGTTCTAAAACATATTATTGAAGAAGGTCATGTACAAATTTTTGAAAAAATGAGTAGTTTTTGCGTAATTCGTGTTTGAAGTAAAGACAATTTATTAAACAATTCGCGAGAAAACTTCTTCAATTTTTTTCTTTGTTTCCTCAGATGGATCAAAAGTCGCTATAAAATACAACTTAGTTCTCATTTTTATTAATCTTACTGAATTTTCAAAAATTTGTGACATACCTGGTGATGCCGGGTATTTTCACTGCAATATAACACTAAAGGAGGGTATCTTTTACGTGAATGGGTCCCTGAATAAGTTGGTGCAACATTGGGGAAGTTAATCATAAATAGAAATACAATCATGAACAAGATTTATTTGTAGATCAAATTTGTTATTTACATAATCAGACAATGTCTTTACACTCTGCCTTGGTACCAAGATTAAGTGTGAAATGCATTTTTCATACCTTCGGGGCCCCGATCGAATACCTATGATGTTCGATGAACCGCTCGTGCCGACAGGATTGTCGACCTCTGCTGCTGCTGCGGGCCGTCGGCGGCGGATGGCGTGGCAATCGTCCACGGCTGATGCTCCTGCAATTCTTCCCCGATTAGGATCTTGATACCACGGCGTCGCACCTCCCTCGAATCACTGTCCGTCAGTGGGTTTAATTACTTAACCCGCGCCTATCCTGCATACCGGTCACAGTTCCGTACCGCACAATGTCAATAATATTTCTACCGCATCAACTAGTAAGAGCGAGATCAATTATTCTACCAATACTAATCTTTCACTCTACTGATACTTTTAATGTCCTATTTACATGTCTATTGCTTCTCGGTTTCCGATAGCACATAAAGTACGTCGCATGTTATATGCGTCCATGCACTAGCGGTGAGCTCTCGCCGCACGTCCGCACTCGTCGCCGCTCTGCTAACCTCTCCCTCCTCGCGATTCTCCTAATGACTCTTTCCTGACCGGGAGCACGCCGGCCACGTCCTTCATCGACGGGCGGCACGGCTCGACTGCCCCTAACGGCTGCTTACACGTGCTCGCTGCCCCGCTTCTAACCGAAATTCTCACGCTGGCCTCCCGGCGGGCACCGGTGGCGGCGGCGACCGTTGCTGGCTCCCGGCGCTGCTCGCAGCGCCTGGCGTACGCACCGCGCAGTCCAAAATAGATGTTGATTTCTTACACTAATGATTTAATTAGTGTAATGAAACACATATTATGGGTTTCATCACCCCCCCTTTTCTTTTTTGAATTTTTCCCGCTTCTGGAAAAATTCACACTAGCAACATCGTCGCTGCCGATAGTTGCACTATGTTGTATCTTACAAAAAAAAATCCTATATACACTTATACCCTAAAATCGAATTAACACTTGATTGTTTAGATTAACACTAAAATTACACTTATTTACACTCCACTATTTTCCATACATGTTGAACCAGGTTTCCGATTTGAAGCTTGTAGTGTCCTACTATGTCTTGTCTCTTGTACGACGGTTCATCCCCATTTTGCTGACATTGATTTCCCAAGTCACAGTTGTAGGACATAGCTTCCAGCGTGTTGAACACATCTTGATAGGTATCATCCCATTTCCAGCTACGACCTCTTCTACGTTTGTACCAATGGTTGACCATACCATCACTCTTCCCTCGCCCCTGACTTCGCTCCATTCTTGACCTGCCTACATCTCCTTCATTCCCATACTTTGGGGCATCTGCAAAGGTGACTTCGTACCTCTCCAATGTCTTCAAACCCTTTCCTAAATCGGTATGATCTGCTTTGCCCAGTAGGCTCTGCACGGTGACAGGGTACTGTCGCGTTGACATGCAAATAATTCCTTGATATTTTATAGGAGCAAATAATGTGTTTGGCTCCATAACGCTCTTCGTTCTGTATTCACTACGACTTCCCGTGATGTAGTTGTAATGGCTATTCCTCTGGTCGCTCTTGATGTTTATTTGGGTTTCTTCATTCCACTTTCGTACAGAAATCTTGTTTTCAAATTCCTTCAAAAATTTCGGAAATATACCAAAATTCTCTGCCCGTGTCCTGGCGTTCTCTTCTAAAATTGGGTGTGATAACTGGATCTTGTATCCTTCCAATATGTTGTTTGATGCTAGGTGCCGTTCTTCTGCTCGCATAACTACCTTAGGGTTTTCCGTCCCATCTCCCAGAGATTTCATCGACTTTGGAGGCATAATTGGTGTCACCCCATACTTGACACTTGGCGACATTTTCCCGTCTTCTTCCTGTTTAAACTCTTCTTGTACTATTTTCTCTTCGCACCCTTGTATATTTTCCACGATTTCCTCTTCTATTATACGCTCCATTTCTTCTATTTTCATTTCCACTTCTTCCATTATTAACTTCAATTCTTCCGTTTTCACTTTCACTTTATAAACATCCTCCTCGGCCTCGATTTGGACCTCCACCGTTTTGCCCTCCGCTGTCTTGACTTCTTCATGGATTTGGTTCGTCATCCCCTCGTTTCTATCTGCTACCGCTACCCTAGCATCTACTTGATGGCATGATTGAAATTTTAGCACCTCATCTTTCCTATCCCGTTCCTCCGCTTTCCCATTCTGTTCCTCCTCGGATCTTTTCTGTTTACCTAATTCTTCGGCAGTCCATTGCTCATGAATTTCTACCCGCTCCGTGATTTTGGTCATCTCATTCTTCGTTGACTCAATTTGTTCTTCGGCGCGTCCTATTCTCCCACTTAATTCCTCTTGTAATTTGCTAATCCGTTCCTCGAATTTCCTATCCTGCTCATCTAATCTCCCATTCAATTCTTCAGCCAACTTCCTATTCTGTTCCTCTACTTTCCTATTCAGTTCTTCAGCCAACTTCCTGTTCTGCTCCTCTGTGAATTTTTTCTGCTCCTCCGCCGACTTCCTATTCTGCTCCTCTATGAATGCTTTCTGTTCATTCTGTCCTTCCAATATCTTCCTATTCTGTTCCCACATCATCGTCATCATCTGCATGAAGTCTGTATGGGTATTTTCCCCACCCCCCAGATTTGGATTTCTTGTTGCCTGGATCATCGGTGTTGATGTCACTTCTACTTTTTTATTAAAACTATCCCCTGACGTATCGTCCAACCGGCTCCCAATTCCACTATCCCTGCTTTCCGACGACATGCTATTATCGATTCCTACATCTATCTCCCTTACTTCATCCACCTCATCCTCCCGGTCCAGCACTACATTTTGCGCCTCCATTCTGTTGCTTTGGGCTATCTGATCGATTCTCACTTCACTAAAATACCCGCGCAAATTTTCCTATTGCCTCCCCTAACAACGATACCACAGTTATCCTATGAATTTACTATATCCGCCACAACCCTGTATATTCTTCGTGATTGGTTTAATTCACTCCTATTTCAATTGCTAATTGATGACGAACAAACCCTCACTCACCACCAAAAACACCATAACACTAATTCAGTAGCCATATAAATTTCCACTCACCTACCAATACATAAACATAATCCTTACAATACGTAATATTATTGCCATTTAAACACATATACACTGCTAATAAACTCATTAACACTATTACAAAAATGCTTTCAAATTATAGTAAATCCCTTTTTAATTTGAAATTACTTCTCAACACAATTATTGCTATATTATGTACATGATACTCACTCACAATTACATTTCATATCTTCTCCCTGAATTTTCCTCACTAGTGCCATATGAATATTAACAACATGCATTCACAATGCTACTATACATTCCCCAACCTAGTATCCTTTCTATTAAATTCTACAAACTTTACCATCACCCATAGATAATGCACTGCTGAATGAATATTCCCAGCAAATGATGTGCATAATTTATACCATAATATTAACCACCTTTATATTTCCACAAGAATTATTACTGTTTCCCAATTCTTTAATTTCCATGTTATTAAAAATTACTAGGCAATTCAAACATTACTAATATGTCTTACACAATTTGAAATTCTATTACATTATATTATTTGTAACATGTACATGTGTAGCCTTCATAACCTCAGTAACTACAATAGTAACTTTATATTGGTTGCTCTCAAATAATTTCCTATATCAGCCCACAATTAATTACACAACAGAATTGTGGTAATTATCAAATATTCCTTATGCTTACTTGACTTATGCATCCTTTGTCAATGCATGTACTGTTACTTTTTGTTCTCTATAATAATACACTTTACACTGCCTGCTTATCATCTGTAACCTGCATTACTATACATCAAATACATGCACATTACTTTCCAACATTTCACCAACTTTCCTAAGGCCACATTTCTTAACTATACGTTTTCCACTTGTTCGGGCGCCAGCTGTGACATACCTGGTGATGCCGGATTTTTTCACTGCAATATAACACTAAAGGAGGGTATCTTTTACGTGAATGGGTCCCTGGATAAGTTGGTGCAACATTGGGGAAGTTAATCATAAATAGAAATACAATCATGAACAAGATTTATTTGTAGATCAAATTTGTTATTTACATAATCAGACAATGTCTTTACACTCTGCCTTGGTACCAAGATTAAGTGTGAAATGCATTTTTCATACCTTCGGGGCCCCGATCGAATACCTATGATGTTCGATGAACCGCTCGTGCCGACAGGATTGTCGACCTCTGCTGCTGCTGCGGGCCGTCGGCGGCGGATGGCGTGGCAATCGTCCACGGCTGATGCTCCTGCAATTCTTCCCCGATTAGGATCTTGATACCACGGCGTCGCACCTCCCTCGAATCACTGTCCGTCAGTGGGTTTAATTACTTAACCCGCGCCTATCCTGCATACCGGTCACAGTTCCGTACCGCACAATTTCAATAATATTTCTACCGCATCAACTAGTAAGAGCGAGATCAATTATTCTACCAATACTAATCTTTCACTCTACTGATACTTTTAATGTCCTATTTACACGTCTATTGCTTCTCGGTGTCCGATAGCACATAAAGTACGTCGCATGTTATATGCGTCCATGCACTAGCGGTGAGCTCTCGCCGCACGTCCGCACTCGTCGCCGCTCTGCTAACCTCTCCCTCCTCGCGATTCTCCTAATGACTCTTTCCTGACCGGGAGCACGCCGGCCACGTCCTTCATCGACGGGCGGCACGGCTCGACTGCCCCAACGGCTGCTTACACGTGCTCGCTGCCCCGCTTCTAACCGAAATTCTCACGCTGGCCTCCCGGCGGGCACCGGTGGCGGCGGCGACCGTTGCTGGTTCCCGGCGCTGCTCGCAGCGCCTGGCGTACGCACCGCGCAGTCCAAAATAGATGTTGATTTCTTACACTAATGATTTAATTAGTGTAATGAAACACATATTATGGGTTTCAAATTATTTGCTTTTCGTTTATGTTCAATTGATATTTTTCGAACTATGGTGAAGAAACGTCTACATTTTTCCATATTTTATTTTTTGGGCCCCCAAATTTCTTCATCGAATCACGATTTGAGAATATCGTGGAGAATTGTACTTGTTTCGATTTTTTAGAAAAAATCGCCTCTGTATTTGAGGAAATTTGATTGCAGCGTTTTTGAAAAAGTGCCATTTTTAGTTCCCTTCTGCTAAAACACTAATAGATTTTTGAAAAAAATTATTAGAGGCACATTGAAACTTCTGTTTTAAGGAATATTCAACCAATGAAATACATCTTCAACATAAAATTTAACAATGTGAGAGATGCGTAAAAAAATCAAATTAGGGTACCTACCTTTTGAAAAATGAAAATAATAATCAGAATAATACATAAAATATTCAGAATGGTCTTTATATTTTCTGTTTCAGTGCATTTACCACTAACGGTAGAAAAAAGAATTAAAGAAAATTTGGAACCGTTTTTGAAAAATAATTAAAATTGCCTATATTCCACGCTAAATTACGCCAAACTTATCAGATTTTTAGAAAATTGATCATTGTTTAAATAAAGATCCATCGTTGAAAACAGAATTCATTCGGAAAAAATATCTACCTTCAATACTGTAATTGTACAAAGTCATCGAAAAAACTTGTCGCTTTGCAATTTTTGAAAATTCAGAGATTTGCGAGCATTTTTATCTGTTCGATAAGAAAGTTAAACAAAAAAATTGAATCCTTTTTTTATTTTCTTTTTTTTATTTTGAGAAAAGTTTAAAAATGTTGTTGGGTCTTTATGTAAAGTACCCCTCAAAATCTAACTATCCGTTTCAAATTGAGTAGGCCGTTACATCAGCAAAACCGATTGGGAAATATCTATTTTTGTTAAAATCCTACGAACGATTAGACTCTACCTCTCTTCACATCAGACAAACTGACGAACGGACAGACGTTTTGCTCTAACGACAAGAAGTGCAGATCAAGTTTGTTACATCATTATTAATGGTAGTAGATGTCTTACCAAGTTCGCACAATGAAATGTTTCGTAACTTTGTTTAGTGTCAAGTGTAGCAAGGGTCAAATGTTCAGTGTTACCTCCTAATAGATACCAACTTCATGTACTCAAGTGAGTGAACACTGCTTCCGGACCCGTGAACGTTTTAGGTAAAGAGGTTCATGTAAGTGTAGTGCTTGGTGCAACCTGGGAGATGGTGTTCCTTCCCTGCCAAATCGAAAGATCCGGCACGGCCTATATATCAGCTTTCTAGGCAAGTGCCACTGCATGGCACCGCCCCAACCAGAACAAGCTCGAAACTCCCGACTGGTCTTCTGACATGTGAATACTGCAAATCGCATGAGT
The DNA here is from genome assembly GCA_038098605.1 of Gryllus longicercus. Classification (NCBI taxonomy): domain Eukaryota; kingdom Metazoa; phylum Arthropoda; class Insecta; order Orthoptera; family Gryllidae; genus Gryllus; species Gryllus longicercus. The sequence goes on along the minus strand of JAZDUA010001387.1, from coordinate 36,886 downwards.
GCAATGTAAGAGAGAAACGAGGGAACAGTTGCGAGGAAGATTGCGCGCAGAACGCCGCTGTTGCGCTAGCGGTCGGCTGCTCTGATCAATAGTTTTCCGTCAATACCACATGAAAACCGGAGTAGTACCTTAACAAAGGGGCCACGTACTGCACGCGATCTTTCCTTCCCCTTCCGTTCCTATCCTCACCCCTTACTTACACACTCTCAGATGCACTACACTATCACACTTGTCTGGAGACCAGTCGGGAGCCTTGAAATTGAACCGGCTGGATCAGTGCCTCGCTAGGGGAGATATCTAGATGAGGAAAACCCCACACGTCGGCGTAGGACGGCGCAGGTTCTCTCCATCCAGCGGGGTGATCACCACCACCGTCCACGTTGAAAGCATGCACTGCACTTACGGGAGAACGGACAGGCGTTGACGTGCCTGTAATCACTAATCAATCAATCTCCAGTTTGTTAGGGCAGTACTCCGGTTCTTGGGGAGAAACTTTGGAAAACTTTTCACTAGAGAATTCGAAGCATTGGCGATGTCTAGAATTCTCGTCCAGACACTGCTAGAATTTTTAGCTAGTATGTAGCGAAAATTCGCCAACGTCCTGGCTTGAAACCTAGAGATCCTCCCACTGAACGATTCTGAGGAAGCAATGTCACCGCTGAACTATCGCAGACGGTAATTAATATTCGATAATCGAAGCACATTCTATTCACTAATGAGACAATAACGGTGCTATTAGGTTTTACTTACTCTTGATGGCCCACGCGCTGCCGTTCCCGAAGGAGTACGCCATCTGGAGGAGGTCGCGGGTGCAGTTCTCGGAGAGGCCCATCTCGCCCCAGGCCGGCAGGCGGCTGAGCGAAGCCAGGCCGGCGGCGCGCCAGGGCAGCGGGGCCTGGGGGTCCATCAGCGCCGCCGCCACCCTCGCCGCCTCCGCCCCCGGCCCCGCCCCCGCCCCCGCCCCCGCCGCGGAGGCTGTCCCCGCCAGCGCCAACGCCGCCACCGCCAACACAGCCACTGCCGCGGCCATCGCGGATGTCACTGTAAGATATCAGACGCAGCAGACTATTGATACCGGCGACGTGAGATAACGCTCCCCTTGCTGATGTGACATACAACAGGAAACTTGATAACACTGAATAATATTTCCCGTTCTTCGAAAAGATAACACGAGAATGAACTGTGACTTGTCATGTTTTGGAAAATGAGAAACGATCGATGGAAACATACTAAAATAATTCAGCTGCTGCAGTGATCTGGCCTAAGTTGGTGCACTTTTTTTTCGTAGTAGTATTCTTAATATTTAAGTCTGTCAATTTGTTTTGTGTGTTATTCTGATGGATACTTTGAATAATTGTGTTACATTGATCTAGCGTTCTGGGAAATTCTACCAGTCAATTTAACCCCTTCATCACACCCATTGGCCCATATTGTGCCCTACTTTTCTTATTCCCTTCCACATTCAAGTTGTTTGAATCAGGGTGTTAAGGATACAGGTACAAGATGCTGGGAATGATCGTCATGTCCCGACACACAACGTCTATGTCCGACGGACGGTTCGAACCGGCAGCCGGGAAGAAACGCGCAAATGCCTCAAGTGCCTGCGCTGCACAGAAATAGAAAGAAGAGTGCAGAAAGCTGATACATGATTGGAAGAGCGCTACCATGCCACAACATACATGCAAACTGTTATGTATGAGGACAAATGCGACTATGTAGGAAGGAGACAAAGATTTATTTAACACGAAATGAAAATACATGCCAATGCAGAACCTAATAAAAGAGGAGAAAAAACACAAAATTGAACCCGCCGGTGACGAGGTCGTACTAGCGCGTGAAAAAAACAACCAGTAGGCGCTGAGGATAGCACCCTGGTTCGGGGGAGAGTTTGTCCGCAACCAAAGTTCCGTAGAAAAGTCCCTACAGTACCGGCAACCTGAAAGCGACTCTGACAGTTCAATGCGCTGTTGCCAAGCATTACTGCGCACATGACCCCCACCTCCATCACAGGTAAATTAAATTTAAAGTCATTAATGTCAGGCTATGACATGCCTTGATATCATGTTCATAACTTTCGCCAATTCCGAACCTTATCGCCTCTGTGTCTTCGTGCAAGACAGATGTGCGGCGACACCGAACCCTGGCTGTGAGAAAGTAAGCAAATCCTTGCAATCTGATTGCTTCAGAGCAGGTCACGTGACGTACTTCAGCACGTGGTGCGAGAAATGTGTGACTCGCTTGTACGCTACCGGTACTGTAGCCTCGTAGGGTCGAACCCCATGGTCCAGATCATAAGCCGTGGAGAAGAAAGCCGCGACGTCGTCAGATGCACTATCGTGGTAACTGTTTCGTAGCCGAAAGCGGAAGAACCAAAACCTCTGACAAGGGTCACCGAGTGCGAATTACTACACTTCGAATTATTTATAATGGAACTTGACTATTAATCAACTGTTACGGTGTCATCCAATCGTAATCTTCAACGTCACCATAGTGACGTCACTTAAGTGACGTTGAAACTCCCGATTGGATGACACAGTAACAGCTGCATTACGACAAGTCCACTACAAATAAATCGAAGTGTAGCTTCTACTGACGTGTATCGCTCGCACTGTAAAACACAACTCTTGGTGCTCGCTCGGCGATTTTATTAAGGCACGGATGGCCAATGAGGAGCCATCCAGGTAATTCGTTTTGTTAGGCAGCCAGGCGCCACGTACACGCTGAGCCTTTTTTGCGGCTACCCCAAATGCTGGCGTGCGCAGTTTAATTGTCTGGCGCGTGCACAGCACGAACTTTCATACCCGAGGCGGGGTTCCAACACGCGACCCTGTTAACGCACGACTCAGCTACCCAGAATTAAAGAACTATTACTTCATACGTTAATCAAATTATTATATTGTGGTAATGATTTACCGCAAAAAATAAATGAAAAGTGCGTCAAAGAATTTTCCAGCTTGTGACGTGGAAATGTAAATAACTATCCAAAGTACATGACTAAATTCCGTAAATAGTGGGCATGATCTATTTTTGTGTTATTGAATTGAGTTTTGTGTTCTGGATTGTTTAGTTTTCAGTCAACTGGACTGCATTTCATTCTGCTACGTGTTTCGTCTAATAACAACAGTTGCCAAAAATGCATTATAGTGTACTGAATAATTATAGAACTCATAGAATGTGGATGGCAAAGAAGGAAAGAACTTCCATGTCAGGAGAGGAGCTCAAATATGTCAATACGAAGAGTCTTGTTATTAAGTATGTTATGACCGCTCCAATTTATATTCACTAAACATATTCTTTTCCTTCAAGTGTAGAAGCGTTTTGTGTTACAATTCCGTTTCTACCTGGTCATCCCTTTCTAAAGTGACAAGAATTTCATCGATCTTGTGGATGAATTGTAAAATTATCGTGGGCAGACGGTTGTCATGCATCCTTCCAATGTAATGGGTCCAGAAATTTCGGATGTCGTTAATTTCTCTGGATTACATACACCTATTCCTTGCAAGAGTTTTGTATATCTATTTTTGTTTGTAAGACTATAGCCATATATTACTCGCGGATATCTATTTCAGCACTATGTATTTACGTCTTATTTTTACTTTCTCTCTGACGCTTCCGCAGACGAGAAAAAATTATGCAATGCTGCGCAAAAAAAGGAACATTTTCGGCAGAAAAACTCTTATTAGAGAGCCCTAGTTACAAAAAATGGATAAATCCTAAAATTAAAGTAAGAAAAAGACCCTCTAACTCGTGGTGTAACCAGAATCCATCTATTCTGCGTCCTTGATACCGAAAACTCAAATAACAGCAAAACATCTGACATTAATTCCGTCTATGTATCCGTCATCCGTCAATATATCCGTACTTAAGGCCGTCTATCTGTCCGTCAGGCCGTCTATCTGTCCGTCAGGCCGTCTATCTGTCCGTCAGGCCGTCTATCTGTCCGTCAGGCCTTCTATCTGTCCGTCAGGCCGTCTATCGGTCCGTCGGGCCGTCTATCGGTCCGTCGGGCCGTCTATCGGTCCGTCGGGCCGTCTATCGGGCCGTCGGGCCGTCTATCGGTCCGTCGGGCCGTCTATCGGTCCTTCGGGCCGTCTATCGGTCCTTCGGGCCGTCTATCGGTCCGTCGGGCCGTCTATCGGTCCGTCGGGCCGTCTATCGGACCGTCGGGTCGCCTATCGGACCGTGGGGCAGCCTTTCTGTCCGCCGGGCCGTCTATCGGACCGCCGGGTCGTCTATCGGACCGCCGGGTCGTCTATCGGACCGCCGGGTCGTCTATCGGACCGCCGGGCCGTCTATCGGACCGCCGGGCCGTCTATCGGTCCGTCAGGCCGTCTATCGGTCCGTCAGGCCGTCCGTCGTTTTGTCAGGCCTTCCGCGTCTTCTTTTTCCGTCAGGCCGTTTATAGGTTTGTTAGTACATCTGTCTGGCCGTCAATATGTGTGTTGTGCGTCTATATATCGGATTATCCGTCTATATGTCTGTCCGTCTTTGGGTGAACCCCGCCAGCGTGTAAACCGTTTAGCGGATTTTCTCCAAAATTCACAGTCTTTAATTGATGTGGCTTTTGTAACGGTCCTTTGAACTTGAAACCGATATTTTATTTTTTTGGCGGTACTTTTCATGTACCTTTTGGGACATATTCCAAATTTAAAAAAAATGGCTCCAACATTTTTGTTGAGTCGTTAGATGAGTATGAATGTTTTTGTTTTGAGTAGTGTGTTGTTTGATGGAATAGAACATGTCTTTTTTTTGTGGAAAACCCTGATTTTCTGAAATTTTCAACAAAAAAATAAACAAAATGTTTCGGAGTCTGTCAAAAACTAAAATACTCAAGATAGATATTTTTCCTTAATGGAAAAATCCTCTTTAAGTTAGATTTTGAAATAAGGTCATAAACAATTTTTCGAAAATTTGAATATTTTTCGTACTATTTTGTATGACGGGGAGAAATTATATGCTTTTTAGCACTATGAATTTTACTTTTCCTCTACATACTCTAGAGAGGAAATACCTTAATAATATGATCTGAATTTTCAGTCATAAATATGTCAGGACTAAGATCTAGTTTTGTCATTTCGGATATCATTAAGGTTTTTTTGACACCTTACATGAAGTCCTCTGATTATTTCAAAAATTTCTGAAAAATGGCTGCAATTTTTTGTGAGAAAAGTGTTTTAAAAATCTTTAATTTTCGATATTTATTAAAACGTATTAAATTTTGAAAATTGCAAAGTTTAAATTTATTTTCGAAAGTGTCCTATATCTCCAAGATAGGAATTTTTTAAATTCAATTTATCCCTCCATTTCAGATCGTTAAACTGTGTAATACATTTTTTAATGAGTAGTTTTTATATATACAACGGAATGTCTCAAAATAAATGTGATATTTCTAGGACATGTAAAAGGGTAAACAATTATTACTTTTTTTGATAAACATGTGGAGGGAAATTTCACTAAACAGAGTTATGCGGCACCTGCTTGTTTTTTCAGACAACCCGTACGTATGGATATTGCAGACACACATGAAATCTCCTTGTCAGCATGTGACCAGCAGAGCATCTGCGCATAAGGAGTTGCCTAGAAAGCAGAGGAAAATGCAACATGTACGAGGGACGTTCAATAAGTTATCTACCACGATACCTTACGGCATTGTTGGAGAATTTAGTATGCACTGTACTCTTTAATTGTTCTCCCCTCTACATGTCCTACAAACATTACATTTATTCTGAAACATTCGGTGCTGTTTACAAAAACTACTCATTTAAAAAATTATTACATAGTTTAACGATCTGAAGTGGAGGGATAAAGTGAATTCAAAAAAATATCTTCTTTAATGTTGGAGATACAGAACACTTTCGAAAATAAATTTGAACTTTTCAATTTTTAAAATTTAATACGTTTTAATAAATATCGGAACTAAAATATTTTTATAAACACTTTTCTCATACAAAATTGCGGACATTTTTCTACTGTACTACCTGTAAGGTGTCATTAAAACATTCTTGATGATCTCCGGAATGACAAAACTAAATCTTGGGATATGTATTGATAAGCTTTGGCCTCGGTTACTAATCAGTCTCCCGTAAGCTCTTGATGTGAGACATGGCAAGTTCTGTACCGTCTGCTAACTACTAACTACTTCTAGATTATTACATTTACATTTTGAAGATTGCATTACTTTTTTAGACTAATTTGTATATTTGTGAGATGTGGTTAGGCGGAAGAGCGGGCCAATGGCCCGAGCCTCGCCATATCAATAAAGGCTTATTATTATTATTATTATTATTATTATTATTATTATTATTATTATTATTATTATTATTATTATTATTATTATTATTGCCGCGCGGGTCAAAAGAGAAATTGGAAGATTGTGAGAAAATGAGAGATTTTGAGCATAGTGGCTTCTTACAACTGAATCATCCTCCATATAGTCCAGATCTGGCTCTCAGTGACTACTTTCTGTTTCAAAACATGAAACAAATTATGCTTGGGCGGCGATTTCCTGTCAATGAAGCAGTTAAGGAAGCTGTAATGGGGTATCTGGACAGTCAAAATGTTTTCTTTTTTTCTGAGGGTATTCGATTACTGGAGGCAAAATAGACAAAGTGTGATGAACTCAATGGGGACTGAATGAAAAGTAACGAAGTGAGTTTTAAAATAAAATTTCATATTCATGCTTAGGTCGTTAACTTATTGAACACCCTGCGTATCAATGCAATTAATTCAATTATGTGAATTTTTTCACTCCTTATTCATCAGCTGAAAGTGATTGTTTTCAGTCCCTATTATCCAATTTTAATTCCCATTTACAAACACTTTGCGATACTTAATAATATATACACTTTAATCAATGTTTTCTATGTGCCACTCTTTGGGATGAATATCTGAAACACTCATAATTCAATTCGTGTCTAAAATTAAAATTTAAAACCAAGAAGACATCTTAATTTTCATTTATACTCACAATTCTGCTTGTTGAAACGAACCAATCGAAAAGCACCCAAAAACTACAATATAAAATGTTTCGATTCTCTTCGTTTCTTAATATTATTTAGAAAATCGAAATACATTTGTCGTCCAAGGAACTGTTGAATTGGAATGTAAAGAAATATTTTAGTTCAAAAATACGGGAACCTGACATAATTTTGTCTGGATCATGAGTGGTATTGGTTAGAGAAAAGTTTAAAAATATATTTTCTTTTCAAAGAGATGGTACACAAATAGTTAATGCCAATTTCGTAAAGAGGTGATAGTAAATTTTAGCAGTTTACATATTTTATTTACGAAGTAGGTTTACATAAAAACACGTTTAAAAATAATTTTACTCTAATGAATACAAAAATTTTAATACCATTTAGTTCCAGATCCTATTATAAACAATTGCTTATTTCTATTTTAGATGTTTTTTTACTGACATTACCTATTGGACCTAAGCAAATGCAACCAAGAATTATGCAAAAAGCTTCCTTTTTTACTGAGAAAATTCATAATTGATAGCTGGGGCAAATAAATGCCATTATAACTGATCGTTGTATATGAAAACCACATGGTAAAATAAACATTATGAAATATTTTAGAATATTACATAGTATGAAGATTTGAAACAGATTTCGAGGACTCTTAGATGTAGGCTGCGTGTTAGCGTACGCCAGAAGTTATGGATATTTAAACCATGTGGTTGTGACATTGCGTCACATGATTGTCTCACAGCATGTACTGCATCTGAATCATCCCATAATCTCGTCCGACTTTCAATATCATTTATCCCTAAATATCACCCCATCATACCATATATATATATATATATATATATATATATATATATATATATATATATTCTAACATGCCCACCTATCACACAAACTGTATACCTTCTGCACACCCAGCCGCATGCACTGTAAGCGGGTTGTTAAGATATTATGCTCGTGAAGCGAGCTTAGAATCTCAGGAAGCAGGATCTTTGGGGTACGAGAAAGGTCTGAACCCTTGACACAATAAAAGTCACACAAATCACACATAAACGAGCATATAATTAACTCAAAATTCGGTGGTATGAGTTGATAACAACGAAAAACAAATCAAAAATAGAATTACACTTTCAAAAATGATCAAATAAATACAAATAAGCAACCTTTACAGCCTATTCAATGAATGAACACTTAATTTTGTTCAGAACTAATTTTCTGAAGCATTTTCTCTAACCAGTACTGGGAATTCCCTTTGAAAATTCAATACGTCTAAATTTAAGTTATTCTAGTTACAATTGCACGTGAAATTAAACTTAATTTACAATCTCTTGCCTTTCTTTAAAATATTACATACAATGAATAATATGTGTGGGCAAGTGCACTACTCTCAATTTATCTTTTAATTATAACTGCTAATAACAGAATAATGACTGCTCCAATAGAATGGTTTAAGGCAAGCAATAACGCATTAAATCTCCCACTACAGAGCTGCAAATTATTACCACCCGTGTCCTCAGTTTTCTAACACTTCTGAATCTAGTCTTTTCCCTGCCGACGTGAACTTGACCTAATTTCACAGTTCTACAGGTTACCTCGAAACTGTCCACTTTCCAACCTTGAAGTCGCGTGCTGGGTTGCGCACCGCGTTGCTCGATTCCGAAGTTCTGCGTTGCCTGCGCTGTCCTCTTGCGTCTTTTTCTTTCTTCCTGAACGGCGTCTTCTCCCCGATCGACTCGCGTATTCTTCCGTCTTCACTAATCGGTTTCTTCTCCTCCCACGGCTGCTACCGCCTTCGATTACGCCCAATTTGTAGAAAATGTCCCTTGCACTTCCCTGACTGCTAGTGCAAGTACCTCGCTCGTTCCTAACTTTTATTCTGTTAATCAAGAACTTTCAGAGCTTTCCTCACAACGGGCAACTTTTTACTTCCCGTATTAGTTAATAGAAGAATACTTCACTAATTCCTCACTACTTCGCGGACGACTAGCTAGACGTCTTTGCAACGCCGTAAACTCCTATCTAAACAGACGTTGCGGCGGCAATTACTACCTAATCTGACGAGCGCTGATAAAAATCTGCTTACTTGCCGAGCGGTGACTTACTAGAAGAACTGTTGACCCGACGCGTGCTGGCAGAAGAGAGATGTTGACTCGCTGCGTGATGGCTAGGAAAGAGGTCTTCCGCTTGCGCGTCCGCCCATTTATTGGCGTTGCCTGGGGAAATTCTCTGTGGCGGGGGTAACTTCTCCTCCTTCAACCCTTCACCAGTAAAAACGTGGCTTGATAGTTCGTGGCGACTAGTGCGAGCAACGGATACCAGGCTGCGCGTTTTGCTACTCTGGTTTTCGGCCGCTCTTCTCGCTGCCTGTGAACGTTCATGCCGGCGAAACGGTGGTGTTATGGGGTTGTATAATTCCATAACGCCACAATCTTAATATATATAAATCTCGTGTCACAATGTTTGTCCTCAATGGACTCCTAAACCACTTAACCGATTATAATAAAATTCGCACACCATGTGCAGTTCGATCCAACTTGAGAGATAGGATAGTTTAAATCTCAAATTATAGTCGCAATTTTAATTTATTGCTAATTATTTGTCTGTTATTATTTGAGTCACAATTATCTGTTAACTCTAAATGATTCTAACAGATGTCGATACCTTTCGACTGGGTTGAGTAAGTAATCAATAGATGGCGCTGCTATGGTAAAAAATCAGCTCAAAGAATCAGGACAGCAGAAGGTCATGCACAAGAATCTCAAGAACAGTGTAACGAACGTCTTCAAGAGAATATCATAAGAACAAGAGCAGCAGGAGAACGAGACATAGCCTCAGTAGGAGCACAGGAACAATAATTTCAATTTATACATGTAAGTAATATCACATAGTTTTATAAAAGTTAATTAATACATCAATGAGAAAATGGCACAAAGCTCCCCACACTTTTTCAATAATTGTACAAAAATTTTTATATTATTTTTATTTAACCTCCATTGAAAATTATTTTGCACTTATTATTTCAATGTGCTATGATAACATGTTTTTCAGTTCCTCTTTCTAATATTTAAACGATTAAATTATTATTTTCAGTCAAATGCCACCGAAAAAATCTAACCTCAACAACGCGAGCAGCAAAGGGTCACGACGCAAACGTGTTGAAAGAGCTCAGCAATTACCAGAACAAATCGAAACAAGAAATGCAGCTCAAAGAATCAGGACTGCAGAAAGTCGTGCACAAGAATCTCAAGAACAGCGTGACGAACGTCTGCAACAGAATATTACGAGAACAAGAGCGGCACGAGAACGAAACATAGCTACAGTACGAGTACTAGATCGACAAAGGCAACGGATCAGCCGCTCTTTAACACGCGCATCATTCGTTCGGCTTGCCTTTGAATATGCACCAGATATTAACTACTCAGCGCATTCAAAAATTGCTATCGGTGGAATGGATAAAGTATGTCAATATTGTCAGGCATTGAAATTTCGGAATGAAGCAGCCGGCATGTGCTGCGCATCAGGAAAAGTTGTGCTGTCACCTCTACCCGCTCCGCCGGAGCCTTTATTATCCCTTCTTACTGGCAATTCAGATGATTCCAAATTATTTTTGCGTAAGATACGCAAATTTAATTCTTGCTTCCAAATGACGTCATTTGGGGCAACTAAAATTTGCGACCGTGCATCCGATGGACGTAATTTTGAAACTACATTCAAAATTCAAGGCCAGGTGTACCATAAAATCGGATCACTGATGCCAATGCCTGATAACAATCCGAAATTTCTTCAAATTTATTTTATGGGCGATTGTGAAGAGCGCGTGACGACTCGGTGCCTGTATAATTTTATTGAACAAGCAGAGGAAAGAGCAATTGGAAAATTTTTTAGAAGATCACAATCAACTAATTCAATTGATCAAAAGAGTTTCGCCACGACTGCAAAATGACAATTATCAAATCGTCATAAAAGCCGACAAAGTACCATTAGGTGAACATGCTAATGGTACTTTGACGACATGTTATCCCTCGCAAGCACAAACTTTGTGGGAAAAATATAAAAATTGTATGACAGAAGACATATTGCACCGAATTAGACAAACAAATCAATGCCAAAACATAGATTATACACCAGAGATGTACAATGAAGCATTGGTCTTGATCGAGGATTTATGTGTTCTTATTTCAAATTTACCACTTAATCATTATGGTATGCCATCACCTAATCGTCCAGCCACCGACTTGGTCAATACCGATTTACAACGAGAAAATCAATATGACCATGAAAGTTTAGCAACAATTATCATGAACAGTGAACCATTACTGACAGCAGAACAAAAAATTATTTATGATCGGATTATGCTGGCTGTTGTTGCTGAACAAGGCGGTTTTTTTTTCTTGGATGCACCCGGTGGAACCGGTAAGACATTTTTAATATCGTTGATTCTTGCCAAAATACGGTCGCAACAAAAAATCGCATTAGCAGTAGCATCGTCAGGCACTGCGGTTACTTTACTGAATGGTGGGCGAACAGCACATTCAACATTGAAGCTGCCATTGGACATTCATAATAAACCAGATGCAATGTGTAACATCAAAAAGAATAGTGGAATAGCTGCAGTGTTGCGGAAGAGTTCTATAATAATTTGGGATGAGTGCACAATGGCACACAAATATTCACTTGAAGCATTAAACAGAACTATGCAAGATTTAAACAGCAATAATAAACTTTTCGGTGGTGCTATCTTACTTTTGTCTGGTGACTTCCGGCAGACCTTACCGGTTATACCTCGCTCTACTTTCGCGGATGAGATTAATGCATGTTTGAAACAATCATTCTTATGGCGAAGTGTTGAAACACTTCGATTGACCATAAATATGCGAGTACAATTGCAAAATGATCCATCAGCACAAATATTTTCCGAACAACTACTAGATATTGGGAACGGTAAAATAGAACTGCAACCAAATACGCAATGCATTAAACTACCAGCCATTTTTTGCACTGTTGTTCAGGATAAAAATGAATTGATTCAGAGTATTTTCCCGGATAAACAGAATAATTATTTGAATCATGAATGGCTTAGTCAACGGGCGATTTTGGCAGCCAAAAACGTGATGTTGACGAAATTAACTTCCAGATACAACAGTTGTTACCAGGCGATCTGATGTCTTTTAAATCAATCGATACTGTTGTTGATGAAAATGAAAGTGTAAATTTTCCGATTGAATTTTCAAATTCATTAGATATCCCTGGAATGCCACCACATAATTTTCGATTAAAGATTGGTTCCCCTATTATTCTCCTCCGTAATTTGAATCCACCTCAATTATGTAACGGTACGCGTTTGGTCATCAAAAAGATCACCGGAAACATTCTTGAAGCAACCATTTTGGCTGGGAAGTTTAAAGGAAAAGTGGTCCTGCTGCCACGTATTCCGATGATACCATCAGATTCTACCATACCCTTCAAAAGGCTACAGTTTCCAATTCGTTTAGCTTTCGCCATGTCTATAAATAAATCTCAAGGTCAAACAATGTCCATTTGTGGTTTAGATTTGGAAAATCCATGTTTTTCTCATGGGCAACTATATGTTGCGTGTTCACGTGTTGGGAAACCGTCGAATCTATTTGTGTTAGCTAAAGACAGGTTAACCAAAAACATTGTGCACCGATTGGTGTTAAATTAAATTGAAATTGAAAGTATTTATAATTCAAAAAAATAGATATTAATGTTTAAAAGTTTAAGACTGTCTGCCTTGCCTACCTCATTCATGAGTTTAAGCGTCACATGTTATTTACTGTATTATACTGTAATATACTTATATTTGTTATAAAATTAAATGGAAATAATAAATCTGATAAATTTTTATTTTGTACCTATTGATTTCTGCTTAATATCAAGTGTAAGAACATTTTAATTAATTGTGTTCAACGTACTTCCCCTTCAAATCTCAATCCAGTGAATTTGTATACCAACATCAGTATTTTCGTCTTTGTTCGTAAATAATTTCATTGTACTAAAGGGTTATAGTAGTAGAAAGTCAAATAAGGAGATCACCATATTTTTTTACAAATACCATCTGTGTGAAAAAGCATAGTGGACTCCGTGACTGATGTTCTCTTATTGTTCCTCTTAGATTGTTTACAATAATGTAATATAACAAAAACTTTAGCCACAGCAACGCGTGGCCGGGTCAGCTAGTATATATATATATATATATATATATATATATATATATATATATATATATATATATTATGGAAGGCAACGAAAACCATCTCCTGATCCTCTGCCTGAAAAAAAGAGGTCGTGAAGCTTTCTCCTTCCCCCTTACTCTCATCAGTAATCGGTACGGCACTCCTCTTCATCATTAACAACATCGATATCGCCAACATCGTCGTCGTTATCATGGTCATCATCATCATGAACCATATCGGCATCGTCATCATTATCATCATCATCCTCATTGAGATCATCATTGATTTCATCATCATTTCCGAACAATGAAATCTCTCTGAAAGTCCACCTCCTGTTAATCGAGTTAATGGTCTAGTTTTTGTAACGACACTGAAACCGTTACTGCAAGTGTAAATCGTATCTCTGCATATCACCCAAACCCCGACTACCGACCTGTCTCTCAACAGAAATTTTCTTAATTTACTTCTTTTAAGAGACCTCTTTCACGAAAACTGTAAAAAAATCTAGTACATTAATTTTGAGCATTTAAAATAAAAATTATTGACACTGTAACGGCATTTGCGCGATATGCCGTTATGTGCCTCGGCTTGAATTCTTGTATACATCGCGGAGTGTGTTCAGGAATCGTGTAACAATGAAGGGTGGTCTCTGATATGGAACCACAGCTTTTCGGTTTCATTTCATCTAATGCGTCGGTGGATATGAATGTGACTTTTCGTTTGATTCTTTGAATTAACAAAAAGGCTTCACTTATTTTTCCTTACCTTCGCGGAAGAATGTGCAAGGCACTTTATCAGGCAAGACAGTTTGTAAGGCAGTTTATCTTTGTCGAAAGTCGGGTTTATCGACTTACCCCCTGACTCGAAAGCGTTTTGGATGCGCCCGGAATCTTTGTCCAGCGCTCTTAAAAGCCCAATGCTTGATTTCTATTGACTCAGAGAATTTGGAACGGATGAGAAAATCTGTATCTTTGGGCTTCGAATGTGTCATACATACTCAAAAGGTTACACAAGAAAATGGAGGTTTGTTTTCATGACCCTAGGCAACGTCTTGGAATATTAAAATTGAAAATAATTTAAACGTTGAATGAATTTTAATCGAGAGGATGCGGAGATGTGGAAAATGAAACCCCTATTATAAAAATGCTTTCACAAAGATGGTACTTATGGAAGGCACTTACATCAATAGAGATGGAAATGCAAAATAAAAGTTCGTTTTCAAATTTGCTCATTAGAATAAAAAAGGTATATTCTTAAATACACTGTAATAATAGATATTTTTTCGTAAAATGGAAATATTCCTCATATTAAGCAATCGGTCTTCAAAACGATCACACTTTATGGAAACAATAATGAGCCCTTAATATACGTTTCGCTTTATACACTAATCATAAAAAAATCACATTAATTACAATGTAAATATTAAAACGTATCCTTATTTCGCTGTTTCAGGTGAGTTACGAGTTTCAATTACATCAAAAGAAGATCACAAATGGCTCTGTTTTCGGTGAGTACAGGAGTAGCCATGAAATGCAAATGCAGACTCTAAGACCGTCTTTTATTAAAAAACCTTTCTTCAAAATAATACCACAATGTGGTGAAATGACCTAGTAAATTACACGTGGACGCATAGATCGATTATGAGGTAGCTAAAAACACTTCCATGTAACACCATGTGATTACTAGGGAAGTGTAGCATGAACCAAATATTTTTATTGCAGACATGAGTAACTTAGAAATGATGAGAAAATTATTAGGGAATATTTCAGTTGAAAAAATGTTTCTTATATAAACAAATCAAGCTCTTAATTGTGAATTTCCTGAATGCTGTGAATAAACGTGGTAAATTTGCACGCCATGAGCAATGAGTGTGTTTCCTGGAAGGTCACAGGAAAACGTTTCGTAAGTGCTGCGACAAAAAGATAATGGTCTCTGTGTGCCCAAATTGCCGCGTTTTGAACAGCCCGACCCCATGTCTTTTCGCACTGTCTTTGTGCTGAGGATTAAAGATGATGGTAGCAGTTCAATCTTAGTACATTTTCAGTTGCTGATATGTTGCTTTCAGGTCTAACGATAGAAAACTACTATGTCAAAGTGTGTCTCAGTTTGTGGAAATAAGTTTTCATTTCATAAACATTATTAGTATACGGAAGAAACCAATAATATACTATTAAATGATATTTAAAAGGTAGTTTTCTAACTATTATTAATCACAAAATTAATCTAATTACATAATTTAGGAAGTAATTAGAAAGTATGTTATGTTTATGACAGTACTTTAAGGTGATATATCACATTAACACGGGTAACTATTACATTGTTGTTATTAGAATTGATATTATGATGTGAAATTATAATAATTATTATTTATTATTATTATTAACACAGATTCATGTATACGTATTACATTGAAGAGAAAGTTTCCCGTACCTTAGTGAGCCGCAACTTTATCAAATCCATTGACGGAAGTTTTACCTTTTCTGTCGCTCATCCTACTGTCTATTAAAGAGATGCGTACTTTCCTTTTTAATCCCAATACTCAAGGTTAGTAGATGCCATTCATTTCCGCTTGTGTAACATAACCCATTTTTTAAACAATAAGGCAATATAACATTTCATTTAAGCCTCGAGGTCACCGATTTAAAATAAGAAAGAGCATGAAAAATGAATATGTGAACCTCATCCTGAGAAACTTTATCCATACGTCTATTTTCTTAAGACATTACAAAAAATCCAAATTAATTACACCATGTATAATTTCATTACGTGACTTCGAATTCGTGCCCCTATTGTTAAAGCAGTAAGATGTAATTATAATATTCATATCATTGATCATATAATATTCATTCATTAATTAAATGATTGTGTACCGGTGGAAAACCTCAAACCAACCGACATGCTGAGTAATTTTGATGAATGTGAAGTTGGTGGAGATTAAAGGGTAATGAAATGCATATCTTACCGGAGAATTCCTTGCGCCACAAGTGGACCGCCTAATATGTATGCGGTATATTGAGTATACATTTCAAAATTGTCAACTGTTGCCTTCTTGCACATAATTTCCTACGTAAATCGAAGTGCTTGTTGCAATGTCAACATTTGATGTTCTCACGTTAAAGTTTTCTGATGAAAAAAAGAATCATCATACTGCAGCCCAGCTTTGCACGAACATATATGCTACATTTGAAATTGCTCACTTCTCAAGTTTTCCACTTCTTTCTGAATTATAATTCATAATTTTTACCGTGTTTGGTTTTATTTCTGACACGCTGATGTTTTTGTCCTCTTGGAATCAAGTTTTTTCGGGTTTGTAATTTTTGTTGGGTACATCGGTAAATTCCTTTTTGATATACTGATATAATTTGATGATAAATAATTGTATATTTTAAAGGGTACAACTCTTCCCACCTCGTGTGAAGCTGGTGTGTCAGTAGTCACGGTCTCTCCAGTGTTGACCAGGCAAGGCGCTGACGTCTGAAGCCCTCTATGCTCTTATTTTCCCGCCGCGCCGGGCTGGAGTGTTGAATCATGCTAGCACTGGTTCCAGATTGAAACGCTGAACTGAAGAGTCGTTTTTTGGCGAGGATCTCGAGGACAAGGATAAAAATCGAACTCCAGTTCCTTTTCACTCTCAGATATATTAGGTACGTGGCGAATTTGAAAACACTGGAGGCCACTGAGGGGGAAAATAACTAAAACTACAAACTGGGCATGAAAAGAGACGATTAATCAATTCTTGTATGGGTCCTTTCAATTACTTTAAAACAAAATATATAAATACAGAGATAACAATATAGCATACTGTGTTGAGTAAGTCATTACTCGAAGACGTAAAATGTGAAGTATAGTCAATTATCGAAATTCGAGTTCAAGTCATTTACCAAAAATAATATTTTAGGAACTCATTTTGAATATACGTTAGACGCAAAACAAAGGTTCTTCTCTTTTAAGTGCCGTAGAATTAATTGTTTATGTACCTCAAGCGTGCATTTGCCAATGAGATCCTCCCGAATGCAGAACATAGTTATTGCGTGCATTGTGCAATTGTGCACGTGATGTCCATTAACAAGAGCAAATGCGTTAAAGAAAAGCTTATTCAAGGGTTTGGTTAGAAAATATTCAGTAAAATGTTTCATGCAAGAACGGTTCATAACCATTTGAGACCAATTGCACACTCGGCACACTGCCACTCACCAGCGGGAAATCACCTGCTCCAGAGGCCGCCGGTGGCCGAAGCGCCTGCCCGCTTCGCACAATGAACGCCCGCGAGCGTCACCGCCAGCGCCATCGAGTGGAAGCTTACGTCACTATCACGGGACGGACGTCCGCGCGCTGGCACCGCCACGCTGTGACGGCGGTGCCAAGAAACACGACTATCGTCGAAGGGCGATGTGTGACGTCTCGTCCGCATGACCAGGAAAAACTGATGATAAATCAATGGCGAAGGGGTTACGTTCAGGACACAACGAATGTGGTCGAGTTAGTGCAAAACTCTGAAGTAATTAGTGTTTGAATGTACTTAACGTTTTGAAATTTCTTCACGGAAAAATGTAGCTGATTAGGAGACTTGCTTTTGTTTTTTTTGTCAGTTTACGAAAAATATGTCTATCTTACGCTAGTTCAGAATATGTTATGTCAATTACGTGCCATGTAATCAATTATTTTAATTACGAGCCCTGCAATGGATAAAATCTTTTGGCATTTTTTTCTGCGACGACCACTCTACTAAGCTAATAAACATTTTAATTGTAATAATAGTTATAAAAAATCATACCGGTGAAGTTTTACCATTTGTTTTTGATGTTCAGTTTTAATATTTTTTTCTTAACAAGAAATATTGAATTTGAGAAGAGCTTAAAGAGATTGACGCACTACTCTACTAAAATAACGTATTGAAATAGAAAATGGGATAAGTTTACATTAAAATTGAACTCGTGAACGTCTGTTTGATTGACATTCATGAGTTACCTAAGTAAAATGGAGAATGTGGACACAAGGTATTGAATGCTATTGTTATAATAGAAATGGTTACAGAGCACTTGGGTTAAAAGACTCGTGAATTAACTCCTGAATTTGGTGTTTCGTATTTCATTGTTCAACAAAACATTTCAAAATAAACATTCAAACCATACGTCTCAAAATGCAATAATTTACAAAAGTTGGAGATTTGAGAACATACGTTTGAAGCAAGTTGAAACTAAATAATTTTAGCTTCAAATTATTGTGTTAATTTGTTCTTGTTATCTGCAAATTATATGAATTATAAAATTAAATTAATTTATCTACAATTAATATGTATTTTAACAATATATTTTAAAACAAATTAGGCATTGAAACCTTCCAGGCTTCTTTTCTTTCGTCCAGATATCTTTATTTTCAGTTCAATCTCTGTGGGGCCGGTTGTTTACTTTGCGGGGTATAATGGATAACTGTTAAATGCCAAAAGTTAATTTTCGTCTTTCTGTTCTCGTTAGACCTCCCTTTCAGCTCCTCCATTTTCTGTCTTGTTTATATTTCCGATATTTCAGCTATGCCTAGGTATAGCAAACAAACTCGTGGAAGTGAATCTGTTATAGCGGAACTCGTACAACAGTTAATCAGAGATTAGTCGAACAAATTATAAACTTGCTAAATTTCAATAGTAGGTTTGTTGTGTAGATTGTAGAGTTTGTCATATACCACTCCTAAACAACATAATTCCGTTTTCACAAACAAAACTTAACTTCCCCAATCACTATTATACCAGACTTTACGCCATTGAATGCGGCAAAATTCATTCTTTGATCTAGATGATCTACATAAATACATTCAAATATTATTTTTACATTCATGGGTTGAAAATTCACAAGTTATTATTTATTGTTATGGAAAATTTAGCATATATTTTGCATATCGTGAGCGTATTCTCTTAGAACTGTTAAGAGTAAAAAACCTTGTCACAGTTTTTTCTTACTTATTGCATTAAGGGTCCTATCTGAAGTTATTTCAATATGTGTTCGAGATCAACCAAGGAATCTTTACACATTTTTTCTAAACACTAGATCCGTACAATCTGAAGTTTCCAGTGTTCCTTCCGGGGCGCCTGCGAACTCCAAATTTAATCCTATTATTTAATTCAAATTTACTTATAAATCGCTGAATTGTATTAATTTCCCAAAAATTGAATAATACAATATTTCTAATCTCTTTAAATGTTCCGGGCACTTCAGTTTCCTTAGTCATTCATCCCGCTAGTGTAGTGAATGTTTCTCTCCGCTGGAAAGTGAGATCCGCACCTTCGGCGTGCGAAGGATTTGCCCTTTCAGGTATCTCCCCCAGGAAAGCTTCAAGCTCTCGACATATCCCATAGTGTAGTGTATGTGTGTGTGAGAGAGTAAAGGGACAGGAGAGGACAAGGAAAAGGAAGGAAAGATTGCGCGCTGTCCGTGACCCGTTCGTTAGGTTAGGTAGCATTCTCTTGGTATTTATCCAAAACGACACGGAAAACTACCGATCAGAGCAGCAGGCAGAAAGAATTTTTCTTCAGACAGCGCAGCGGCTGAATTTCAACCTGGCTGTGTAGCTAGTGTTGAAAATCCACCACTGTCGGGAGTCAAAATCTAGGTCCTCCCAGTTAGTCACTGCAGAAATAGTGGCATGCTGGCTCTAAGTTGAACTCAGCGTTTTTTTACTCAGCATTCCTGTTTCATATCCATCAATTCGGAATTGTTAAATAGTTATATCATATGAAGTATTTACAAAAATTGTGATAATCAATATAAATGTTAATAAGTAATATAGCAAAATAAAAATAATGTATTTACATTAAGAATAAATTAAATGTACAAAGTACATGTCATCTGTAAAATGTTACATAGAAGATTAGTATGAGCGATACAGCACTCATCCATGCAGTGTTTAGTAAGTTCACAGACAAGGTTGAAATATCACAGAACGTTGCGAACGCTATTCAAACTTATTTTTTGTCATGGAGTGATCACATAACCCACAATCAAAGTGATATTACGTAGGTCATCCAATAATTAAGTGTGTCTATTTTTTCTCTGCAAACCACATGGTTTAAACTTAAGTCAATCTTATGGGAACTTTCGTTGGGATATGGTGCCAGTGCTTGATTTTCAGAAAAGGTTGCCATCAGTGTTGAAGTAAAAGGAGGCCACTCGATAAGAAAACGAAATAATAAAAAAGCACATTTCTTTTTATAAATATTTACTTTTGACAAACATCATCTCTATTTTTTTCTTCTCTCCATTTGCGATTCACGTGGAAAGATTGGTTCACAAAATGCAGATGAAGGTGGCCTGAGCGTCGCTTTTTTCTTTTACTCGCTAGACAAAAACCCTAAAATGCATGCGTGTGTCAGCGTTCAGAGAAAGGATATTCATGATTTGTATTCTAAATTAAACAAGAAACGTAGCAGAGTTAGTCATGTGATACAATAATGACAAATGTTAAAAATTTACTAAAAAGATGACATTTAAAATACAAGGGAGGGCGAGGGCAATTAATGTTAATGGAGGACTGCTTTCCCAAATGAATGACGGTTGGCAACCCTACCTTCAACAGCACGCGACTTATCCGCGTTCGACAGTATTGCACTACGGAGCTGAAACTGGAAAGAGTGTCCGCTTATAAACTCAGTTCTGTTATTCGCTTTTTCACAGCGAAAAATGAAACGGCAATCAATATTCATTGCCAGTTATTGTGGGTTTACCATGAAGGATACATGAGCATCCAAATGGTTTGCCGGTGGCGTGCGTGGTTCCTGGGAGGACGGCAAAATGTGCGTGATGGCGTGCGGAGCGGCAGGACCGTTACCGTTGAAGACAATGCGGCCATTATTGCCATTGGGAATGTGTTGGACGAAGATCGACGCGTCAGCACCGATAACATAATGATTCGATTGCATCTTAGTGTGGAAAATTGGACGCTTCTCTATTGAGACGATCCTGTCAGATGTCTTGTAGTATCAAAAAGTCAAAGCGTGCAAGAAGGGTCCCACGTTTGCTTACTGATGCTCACAAGCAACAACGGATCGAGGCGACCCAAGCTTTCCTGCAAACGCATCATACAGAGCGCTATCAACTGTTTTCCCGTATTGTCACTAGAGATGAAAGCTGGGTGCATCATTCAACTTCACAAACAAAGCGAAAAAAAAAACTGGTATGGAAGAAAACTGGTGAACCTACACACAAAAAGCTGACATCTACCTCTGCGGGAAAAGTTATGGTGTGTTTTTAGACTGTGCGGGTGTTTTACTGATTAATTATCTGCCCCGACGCTACTATAGAACTGCTACTTGAAAGCTTGTCAGCTTGTCAATTCCGTATTGTTATTCACTTTTCACAGCGAAAAATGAAACGTTTATAAATATTCATCGCCAGTTATTATGTGTTTATGGTGAGGCATGCATGACCATCGAAATGGTTCTCAGAGAGTTACTAGATGGTCCTTACGAACATCAACACTGCAAACGAAAACGTACTAGTTTCTGTCTCGGAACCTGTGTTGCTCTTTCGCGGCAACGCGCGGCCCTACGCAACTCGAAGGACCCAGAATTTACTATAATAGAACCGTTTCCACCATTCCCGTTATTCTTTCGGAAATCTCCCCCATTGACTTCCATGTTTTTCCACGACTGAAGTTGCATTTTGGAAAATATTGGTTTGTGACTGATGAATAGGTGAACGACAAAATGATCCACTGGATACGGCGACAAGACATAACCTGGTGTAACGAAGGTGTCAAAAAAACTGCTGACAAGCTACCCAAAGGTTTTTGGGCAGAAATGGGGATTGAGTGAAGAAGTAGTGTACGAGTTGTAGAATGAAAATAAAATAGTTTCTCAAGGGTTAATAATCCGCTTGTATGTTTTATAAAATAGAGAAACTTAATTATTAGATGACCCTCGTATTTTTATCCAAGACACTTCCAGTTCTGATGAATTAAAAAATGGAATTCAGCTGGATGGTTCTTTGGAAACTGCAACTTGTTAGCCGTGTTTAGCCGTGTGCAGAATCTTGATCCTCAACTTCATGATTCTCTAGATTTCGATATTCAACTTCAGGTTCACGTTGTCTTCCCGACACTGCTCCTGTACACACAAAATACACCAATGGGCTTTGATTTTTGCCGAAATTCCCAATTCAAAGATATTTTGTTTTAAGACTGATATTATTCTCTAAGAAAATTTTGCAAACTTCTAGGTCATGTACGCGGGTCGAAGATGTAAACTTCGTGGCAGCAAATGTGTAGTGGAATATTTAATGTAAAGAAGTTACACATATGATATTTGCCCCAAATTGGAAGGCAACTCATCGTGCACTCGTACTTGACAGGTACAAATTTTGGCGCATTCAAAGCGTTTTCCGGTATCTAACAAATGCTTATGCAGCGTTGCTTATGCAACAAATGCCAGCGCAATATGAGGTACCCTTCCATCAGCAGCAAATTTCACATGTTGAATATACTTATGAGATTTTCCACTAAATGTCTAATGACAAAATGTAAGCTGCGACGCTCGTACAATGCTCTAGAAGTTAATAACATTTATTTTGAAACTTCCTGTAAACGGATTATTGTGATGGGAAAATAAAGAATGTGAAATTATATTAATGAAAATAAGAATTCCTGTTACAAAAATATTTCATAATTTTCCTTCAAATATTTTAACATTGGCATGTCAAAACTTACCAATTAGTGATTTTTCAATAAATATAATCGGCGATTCGAAGAGCAGAACCATTGGAATCGTCCAGAGCCCCGACATTAGGAGCATTCCAAAGAACTGGGGAATCTACACACCAGAGAGTATTAAATTATTACAACTTAAGGCAGTGTACTTTTACAATAGTATTTAAAGGTTAAGTAGCACTATTACAATGGACACCACTCAACTCTTTCTCAACATTGATAAACCGTAAAAGTGGAACAGATTAACTACAAATAGTGTTTGCAATCGAAATCTAACATTTAGCGTAGTATATGCAAAGAACTATTTCATATATGGGTTCGTAGGCTTCCGCGGCCGGAGTCAATGTATTCTTGGCTATCAGGGATGAGCCGCGTCTCAGTTGATTGGACTGACGTTTCGGCCAGTCGACGTCAGTCCAATCAACTGAGACGCGGCTCATCCCGGATAGCCAAGAATACATATTTCATATATATTTTTTATTTACTACCTTTCCCAAAAATATTGACTCGTCGTATTCATCGTCGTAAAGTAAATGTATATCAATTTCAAATGTGTATTTTAAAGAGAAACATAACTAAAGATGTGTTCTGTTTTTTAAGATAACACATGAGTTACGCAGGCGATCATTGGCCGGTGATTTGCGTTGTACTTTCAGTAGATAACTATTAGGTTCCCCCAAATTTACGAAAATGTCAAATTAGTATAATAGGAAAATATCGGATAAATTACAAATTGTTATCTTACGAGAGGTATAATCATTTGACGCAAGTCGTAAGCACTTTGTAACGTTAAGATTATCGATATTTCTCAATTACGGAGCACGAAAATTTTGAAGATATTTCAACTACAAATATAAGTAGAGTATTATCGGTCATTTTCTCACAAAATGCAAAATATGTGTATCCCATAAATTCTCTATATTTTCTTTAAAAAATGTAACACTTACCACATTTATATCAGCTAAATAAATGGGCGATTGAATTACTCCACTGTATATTTCCAAAATTGGGAAATGAAGGAGATAGACTCCGTAGCACAGTCGAGACAAGGGCTGGAAGAAGCTCCATGACAATATCGTGTTGACGATCCCTGGAGCAGAACGATTTGTTTTAGCTTTATCCACAGACGGAATAGGGTAATCAAATTAAATTACTGAGCAACTGGGCACACTCGATATAAATGAATTTTAATGGTTAAGAGATAAGAACAAAAATTGATTGTTAGAAGATAAATTACATTCGAATCATTTCTTATATAAACTTTTTCGTATAGCTCCATCATTCAAGTTTGTATTGAAAAAGACGTACATTAATGTATTTTTATCTTTGAAGAGAAGACTTATTAAAGGAGTGTTATTAATAAAAATGTACAAATTATTATTAACTAACCTACGTATTATCCTCAACATTAATGTAGTCATGTTGAATTTCGGTTCCATAAGTAACATTTTGCAAGTAAATTTGTTTCCTTTTTTGAATAAACATGTTAATGTTGTACTATTTTTTATATAAATCAAATAAATTGTTCTCCAATATTAGGGATACCTTCTCACACTAAACCAATAACGAACTGTAGTTAATAAACAAGACCAGTTGTAGCGTAATTGCTGTCTTAGACTTCTGGCATACATATTCTACATCATTTGTATTTCTATATATTTAACATCAATTTTTCATATTTTCATGTTATTCTATATTAAAGTAATGGATATTTATTAAATTTTTAATTACATGTTTCCTACGTATTTAAAGTCATTCATACTTTTTAAAAATCTGTACATATCCATTGGTAAAAACGCTTCATAACTAATTTAATAACATATGCCATTTGTAGTTTCTGAAATATGAAGCCAATATTTGTAGAGCTTTTCCTTCCATTGTGTTTCGATTAATAATTTAACAATTCTTTTGTCTCACATTTCATAAGAACAGATTCATAAAAATAGGCCTGTTTTAAGATCCGTAATTGTATCATTGATCTAGAACATAATCGCTGCGCTTATAAAATTAAGAGTTTTAGAATAGTTATGTAAAACAATTGATTCTGAAAAATCTGTACGTATGCTATTAAATTAATAAGACCTTAGGTACTAGGGCATTTTGTAACTATTAATATTTCATTTTGACTATTTCATTTGTCTATTTCGTCTTGTAAAATCATAGAAATGTTTTATAAGATATGAACTCTACTGACATAAGTTCAGTCTAGAACTTTGGAGCGCTTTTTTTTTCGATTGAAATTCGAAGCACATTTTAGGCTTTGCACTGAAGTGAATTATTGTGGTTTATTAACCAAGATATCGGAATAACTCTCCTCTTCTATGATAGATCTTTCTTCTTGCAGAAAGCATACCTCCATAGCCCTGATCGCAAGCGAAAATGATCCATCCCAGGCCTAGGGACCACATGACTCGGAAGAGAGAGAGCCAGAACGCGATCTCCACGCCGTTGTACACATAGGTCGGCTGTTGGAACGGGTAGGCTCCGTACAGGGCAGCCAACATCAGAACGGTGGATAAGGTCCAGCCCAGTAATATCTGCCACTGTGAACAGAACGATTTATGATTATATCATCGTGCAGTCATAAAATCCCATTCGATGCTGAATGACATTTAATTAGATGTAACGCGATTGTTATTGAGAAAGACTGAACATGTTTTGTAGTATTTAGAGAACTGTGTACCTACTCTTTCGTAATTCACGAAAATTTTGTAATACTGAAGGGGAGTATTAGTTCTCTAAAATTCCTCCTGTTTAATATTCCGACGACGCAAAGAAGTGTCCTGAGTTGTTGGAGTATTTTTACCGAGAAGGTGATGTCTTCAAATCCTCTAAACCAACTCTTGGCAAATCGCAACCTGCTATTTCTGTGTCGAATTTGACCGTAGGCACATTTTCTATTGCACCAACTCTAAGCATTATACGAAAGCAGTAGTGGTGCGACAGAACTGGTATCTATTAGGTTCCCTAAAGTGCAGAAGCAATGCGTAAGATAAATTTTAATGTATTAGCAACGTACTGTATAATAAAATGAAAAAAATCTAGTATTTTATTAAAATTTGAGCCAATTTTATTAAAAAATAATAATAATCTTAAACACCATGCTTCGTATACAATTGATATTTTCCTCTTTAAAAAGGATTGAATGTGAAGAAAGGTTGCTAGTTCTATATATCGATCTTGATCAAGTTTTTGTCCAGTTTCCCTGATCCATTGAGCAAATGCTGAGATGGCCCATTGTTTTGCTTCTGGGCGTAAATGTAGCTTCACTATGCGCACGTTTTGTTGAACTCTCCTTTTGATTGTTATAGTAAGAGTGGAGATAAGGGCGAGTTACTATTTTGTTAGAAATGCAGAAAAATCATACTTGCAATTCGTTTTCCAATGCAAACAAGTTTTCTATAATTCGGAAACGAAAATGTCTATTTTTTCAAATATTACTAATCTCGCGCTTTTTTAAAATCTATTTTTATTTATTTCTTTTAAAATTTTACTCATCTTTCAACTATTTATAGTTAAAATGACGGGAAGGGATTCTGGAACTCAAGAAAATGTGCGCAGATAATCTTCTCCTCCATATGTCACATACAGATTTTTTTACTGTTTTTTTACTAAATAAATCTAAATCTAAATCCTATTCCTGACAATGAATTACTTACACGACTCAGCTCGGGTTTTTCCTTGCGGGCCTCTCGTAGAATGTACCCCAAGAGTACCCCCAGGAGCCAAGGGACATAGCGAGTATACACCGGCCAGTAGTAATACTTCATGGTATCAAAAAGCGTCTGTAACCTGAACATTCATTTAATAAAAATAACAATTGTAGAAAAAACTGCAATTCAATGTATTAGAGTTAAAACAGAAAATAAATAAGAAATTGAATATTTTATATAACAGTATTATGATTGCTACAATAACGTATAAAATGTTGACCAAAACAAAAACAATTACGTTACATATAGGCGTTGTATCTTAATGATTATCTCACCCTCCAGCGGCAAAAAGAGGGGTCAGCTCCTTGACATAGACGATCGTGAAGGGCACGGCCCATCCAACCAGCAGCAAGAGAGATGACCACGAAAGTGCAATGCACCTAGGCAGTTTCCAAAGAGGCAGCAGTACCAATGGAGACAGCCAAAATAACTGCATGTCCACTGCCAGATACCAAGTGTGGCCTAGACACTAAAGGAAAAACAAAATGTATTTATTACCTCATTTTCTGCAAGAAAAATATTTAGTAATTTGTAAACATTTTGTGTCTTCTTAAACCCATAATAATAATATATTAATAATATGAATTTCTAATTATCATGTAGAACCTGGTGTCATTTGACCATATTTCTTGAATGAAGTGGTCAAGGCAAAAAGCTTTGTTCTAAATATACAAATATTCAAAAATACACAGAAAAGGCAGCAGAGTCTAATCTCTTTCTCACGTCGAATATATATTTCAAATTCGATAGGTGGTCACTCTTGAGACTGTGTTCGAAATAGTGATAAATACGGACTGGCTTTGTAAGCTATAAAATCTATGAAATATGTAGACATTATTTTAAAAATGTGACCTAACATGTCTTAAAAATATATTGACTCATCATAGCACTATTTGTCATAATTTTTATGCACAGCATATTTATTCTGCACTTTATTTTTCGGTCACTGAAATTTCGAACAGTACTATTAAACTACTAATTGGTTTTCACAATGGAACGTCGGCCGCTAAATAGTTTAACAATTACAAGGCATTATTGTAGCATTAGAACTTCATTTGAACACAATTCGGTGAACGTCTTGGCAGCCACCTTCATACCACAAAAATGGGAAGTTCCTTCCTTCTTCACATCCTGTTGTTTTCACATTTGTAGAGTGAGTGTGGCTTGTGGTGTGTGGCTATGTGACTTGTGGGAGTTTTAGGCTTATGTTAATTCATCGACGTTACCTATTTTCAAGATGGACTCCATGGACCGTAATGCTCAAAACGAAAGTGATTTTTTCCGGTGAATCTTATCCATAATTCATGTGCTATAGGAAAATATTAGCTACAATGAACCGATTTTATAGAAACACAATAAAAAATATAGAAAATTAAATTATTAGGTTAATAAATTTAGAATATTTGTTTAGAACATTACATTAAATGAATAACTTGATATAATGAATAAATGCAAAAGCTATTAAACTGCAAAGTTTAAATGAGCAAGCTCTTATGAATATAAGAAGAGGATTGAGTACCATTTTGTCCGTATGCACGAAGTTGTTTACGTAGAGGAGGTTGGTCCACCAATTCTGTTCGCAAGCTTCTCGCTGGTAATCGTAAACAGTGTTCCACAGAGGGCCGGTTCCCATGAAGTTCAGAAGGCTCACAGTCAGAAGCAGCACGATTGCTAAGGCGGGGGTGAGCCTGTGGGAAGAGGTCTGCGGGTGAAGTGCACACGTTATGGAATGGGAGACACAAATGAGAAGTCCAACTCATAGTTTTCCCTCACCAAGTCATTTTTGTCCTATTCTAAGATAAAATTCAAATTCACCAAATTAATGAGTTAAAAGTTTCACACCAGAAATACTTCTTGTATAGTTTTGAAAACCATTAAAAAATGAGTTACAAAATGTGTAAAACGTTTACTTCAGGTACATAGTTTCAGTGATGGCAGAAATAATGTAGGTCCTAATCCGACGTTTTTGTTTCAAAAACATCAGTTGCAGGGCTTAGAGTATAAGTTTCCTGAATGTGGTATTGCGAAAATCGAGTTCAAAGTTGAGTGACTATTGAAAACGCTATTGAAGGCATTTTCTTTCCACGGCTAGAACTGTTTGAGCTCTTGGAATACCATTTTTTAACGAAATAAAATGCAGTTTTTACTTTACATTCCTTCCTCTAACTCAAAATTTGCCCAAATGGGCTTATACCCCTTGGCTTTGGACTCCTCAATTGCTGAAGCAAAATTATCTACTGCATTCTGCAATAGCAGCAGTCAGCTGTGTCATCCACAGAGTTAAATCCATATGGAGGTAGCGGATTTTGCACAATGCAAGATTAACACAATGCCTATTAAGAAAATGTGTATAGTATGTTACACACAATAGTTCATCATTCGGTTGAAATGTGTACATTGATAAGCGCTATTCAGAAGAGAAAAATCTAATTAAATTATCCATTAAAAATGTTATAAAATAACACAGGTAATTGACAACATGCAATTGCTCAAATTATCTTCGACAATGCGTGTGAAACTAACCTAGTAATATACAGAAGTTTCAGAATATATGTTATAAACTTGTAGGTCATGTAGGAGTGTTGAAGATAACACTTGTTGCCAGCGAACATATCGTGTGTTGTGGGTAATCTCATGTAACGAAGCTACACGTGCCATTTGCCCATAAGTTGTTCGCAACTCGTCATGCACTGGTGTTCAGCAGGTACACGAAATATATTGGACTCCGTCCGAACGTGACCTGCCACCACAAGTCAATAATACATTACTTACTAGTACATGTATTATTCAAGAAATTACCCACAAGATGGTCATTGGAAAAGGATCATCAAATTCGACTCCCCTACAAGTTCTGTAAGTCGTAACATGTATTCCCACACATCTGTATTTACATTGTTCCTTGTATTTTTATGGTGAAAATACAAGCATATTACCAATAATTAGTGTCTATTTAAGTAACTTAAAACTTTCACAGTCTGGAATTGCATGTTGTTCTATTTGAGATTTACGAACCTGACGTATCTGTGGACGTAAAACTTGACGACGTTGAAGTGGTTGGTGCGCTCCACTTCCTTGAGGAAGAGGAAGCTCAACAAAACGCCGCTCATCATGAAGAAAGAGTCCACCGACACGGTGGCGTTCGTGATGTACAGCCGCTCGAAAGACTTCATGAACTACAGGAAGAACCACGCAAGGAATTTGGGATAGGGTACATGAGACAACATTATCAAATTGTTTTCAAAAGAAAACAGGTTTTTAGGTTTCACCACCTTCAGCACTATTCTTTCCAGTTAAAATCCCTCCAAAAGTTCACTAGTCATTATATTTTAATAGTACTTTAAGAAGTTTTTTCTTTCCAATAATTAATTTTTTTGAGAAAATTAAGTCTAAAGAATGCTGCCAGACAAATTTTTTGAGTTCGTCGATTATAGGCCTTTTAAAATGAAATTCCTTTTGAATACTCGATTTATTGACTTACGTCAGGTGCATAACCAGCAATGTTGAGAGTCGGTGATATGACGTTCAGCAAGTAAACGTGGCCGAGCACCACCCAGCCCATGCTGATGGTGCGAATTCCGTTGAGACTGGCCAACTGATCTCGGCCGGAAGTTATCGAAATGAGTTTGGGCCAGTTGGAGTACACCGAGAAAGCATGAAATATCATCCTCCGTTGAACTGTTGAAAAAACATGAAAGTTGATCTTGTAATAATTAAATGCTATGTATAATTTAGTTTATTTATTTTATCTAACTAATCAAAATACAAAGTACATACAGTTTTTAAAAGTTCCAATGTACTTATTGTTAATGTAATGTTTGCTTACATACTACTCGAAATATTAAGAACTTTATTAAAAATATATCGTTTAACTATAAAATGATAACCTATTAAACGGCGGTTATTTCAATTGTACGCTCCGAATAAGTCCTTTAAGAGAAAGAACCAGCAAATATTTAGCTCATAACAGCAGACATTGCAAAATATATCTTACCTCTATGTTGAGTTAAGACATCATATGCAGTACTCGCGGCAGCACATGCTATGAAGAAAACTAGTAAACATCTGCAACAAAAATTATGAATTAAATTTTATACCCAATTATGAGTTACGTTCATATTTGTTAAATAGCATCGACACGGTTTGAAATGACGTACTCACTGGACACACTGTATTTTTGTCCGGGCCTAAATTTACTGGGCATAAAATGAGGCAGTCTGCACATGCAATAGTGAACATACAGTATAGTATTTTTTCTGCAATTAAAATAATAAAATACTATTACATTAATGGTTTTATTCAACCTCTCTATTTCTGTAACCAACAGAATAAATTATGAACGATCTTAAGAAGATTTTTTTATGTTGAAGACGTCAATGGGCGCATTTATTGGTTCATTTCCAATGTCCGTAAAAATCGATAATCCGGGAAGGGCGCTGTGAAAATGAACCCGGATTATCATAGTTTTGCAACATACTCCAAAATATTAGGTCGTGGGGCAATTTTGGTTTGATCATGCTCAAGTTTTGATAACGTAGTCTTGTTCTACAGAGTTCAGACAGATGACTAATTTTTTTCTATACAGTTTTAAAGTTTGTAGTAAACGTAATAGACACGTAAATCCACAGACAATAAATGGTAGTATTTGACAAAAAAACGTTTTGTTTACTGTCTTGGTAGCTGAAAGAATTGAAAAGGGTATGGTTGCTCACAATCTTCACAAGTTTGGCGACCACTGGTCAAAATAAATAAATAAAACAAAGAACCTCACATAGCGAAAACGTCGAGGGCGCGCAGCTGCTTCCGCGCGTGGGTGTGGCACTCGGACGGGGCTACGGAGGCCTTGAGGCCCACGAGGCTCGCGGCGGCGTTCGCGATCTTGCCAACTTCCTCCGCCGAGCAGGTGGAGGGCGTGCACCAGGCCACTTGCAGCGACAGCCCGGAGAAGGCACTCGCCGCCTGCCTGCCCTGGGCAACACGCGAACGGGTGAATCCGGCAATCGGAGCTGGGGCTGACGGACTGGAGGGCCGAGGTCGCTAGGGCCGTAGCTGCCTCGGCTGGAAGGGTCGCGGGTTCGAATCCGGCGTCGGGCATGGATGGTTATATGTTCGTGTTGTCCTTACGTATTTATTCTACAGTTCCCCCTAAAGTTGAAACAATAACAGTGGTCGCTATACGACTCAGATTTTAAAAAGCGACCTTTAAAAAGCTGGGGTCGACTTTCATCGTTAAGTCGATAAGTAGCAGAGCTGGCGAATCCTAATTTCATTATTTTTCGTCCAGAAAGAATCACCCAAATGTAATTCTATGAAAAGGTAGTACCAAATAGCTCGGGGTCTTAGGCGACCACATGGTTTTTGATTGATTAGAGTTTTCGAGTACGTAAACTGCTAAGGTTATTATTCCCTTTAGTGTAGTGCGTGGTTGGTTGAGGATGGTGGTGGTGATCTTCCCCCGCTGGATGGCCAAATCTGGCGGCAACCTACGCGTCGGCATGAGTAGATTTCCCACTAGCGGGGCACTGCCTCAGCCGTGACAAGCTCTAAGCTCCCGACTGGTCTCCCGGCATGTGTGGTACTTCACTGCACGTAAGTGTAAGTGTTCGTAAAGAGTGGAGATAGGACAATTAATATTGAGCGGTACGTAACCCGTTTGTTGGGGTTCTGCTCCAGCATTCGCCTGATGTTGATAGGAGAAACCACGGAAAACTGCCGATCAGAGCAGACGACCGCTAGAATTCTCCTCCAGGCAGTGACTGAATTCGACCTAGCTCTGTATACAGTGTCGAAAATCCTGCCACCGCCGGGACTCGAACCCTAGGACCTCTTGGTCAGAGACACTGCAGTGTCATCAATTGGTGCCCTGACGCACCTAAGCTCATACATCAGATGGTGACAGTGCCACTGAACCATATTATCTCAAGTTAAGCTTAGAATGGGCACTTATGCTTAAAAATGTACATACATATGGAGTAAATGTTTAAAATATTGAGTAAAATATGGCCTAAAATTGAATAAAAAATCAAAAAAGGCGAAACAAATGTAGAATAAAAATGTTTAAGATACCTAAGTAGAACGGTCGACAAACTTAATTGTAATATTATCTCTACAATAATATTTAATTAAGTACTAAATTAGAATGAACATCATTCTGTGGCTGAAAGTCATTTACTTAACACGTACTGTAGGTCAGGTAGCATTGCTACTCGAGCGCCACAACGCTGAAGAGTACGCGTGGATGCAATGGTGGACGCGAGAGTACAATGGATGCACGTAGAAATGGGGGAGGACTCTGGAAGTTGGTCATGGGCAAAATTCCTTGTAAGGCTTTGTAGATCCATTTCGAGCCTTTCAACTAAAATAAGCACATCCCCACTCTCATCTGATTTTGTAAAAGTACAGTTTTGTTTGATGCAATGTTTTGTACAAAAATCGTAATTTTTGTGAGAAGAATTGTATCTTCTGTTATTACAGTAAAAGTTCTTTTAGAGAACGTTTAAAATCCCGTTAACATACTGAAGGGGTAAAATGTATGCGACTATTTGGGCACACACTCTGCCCTTTCTAATTCACAACCCACCGACCGGCACTGAAACCACATTATTTCTCGTTCTTTGGAAATGAAAGCCATCGGCATGGAGGACATGATGGATGAGGATCACAGAGAGGTGTATGGTTAGTGACCCGTATTAGTATCCCTCGTAAAAGTATTACTCGTCTGGAATTGATAGGACCAAACCCTGGGAATAATCGATCGAATTTGGCTATTTGTTGCTGATAGAAGGAACATCCGTCCCAGCCAATTAGTTTGCGTTGAAGATGCACCTCAAATGCGATTCAAACCTACGATCTCCCACCTTACGAAACTTCTGTTGTTCATTCGCAACTACATTTGCTATCGTGGTGAACAAGCTGCGTAATTTTGCCAATTAATCATGCAGTATCAAACCATGTTGTGCCGCTTCAACTTGTCTCAAACGAGAGACAATTAAATTGTAGTTGTTCAATGTGCAACAGGACCGTCGGGTGTCTCGTGGACAGCGTGCTACCTTTCTGTGAGGCGGTCCCCCGTTCGATTGCCGGCCGGGGCAAAACTGAAGCTGTACCTTTCTAATACAATTTGTCCCAGTTTCTAACGCCGTGTGACGAAATAAACAGCTCAGATCGACCACGTATGGTAGGTTGAGTGAGGAAATACATCATGATCGCCGCATGACTCCTTTACTCCAGGCGTGAATAATAAAGACAGGGCCCAAATCTTGGAAAGACCACTAGCTGGCAAATGTCGGATTATTCCGAATATAAAATGCAAAAATACAACGTATAATATGCAATATTGCGCACATTTCGATTTGAATACAACAAAATCGATCCCTTACCTTGCCGACGAATATTCGGCTTCCCTCCACAGCGTGTGCCGCTGAACTCAACTCGTCTGAAGGGTCGGGTGCGAGCTCCACTCTCGAGGGGATCTCCAGCGCGACGAGGCAGTGCTGCCCGTCGAAGTCCTCAGGCCCTCCGCTGTCGCCCTTGCGCACCGACAGGCACTCGTCGAAGTTGCCCATGTGCACCAGGTTCCCGTACAACAACCCATCGGGGATCTTAGTGGACGAGTCGAACACTGCCAGAAGAAGAGCTCGTGGAGATCAAATATCATGCACAGGATTGCATTAGCCAGTCGAAGAACACGTCAGTTATATCCCTTACTTAAGAAATCATTCCCACTTAAATTACACTCATCCATTAATCTCTCACAAACAATGATTCGATCTATATAGTGTTATACATCTCCAGTCTGGGCCGCAGCATCCAAAACCAATATTCACAAAATCCAAACATTCCAAAATAAATTCCTAAAAGTAATCACAAAATCACTCTGATTTATCCCTAACTCTCAACTCCATCAAGAACTCGGTATCACCCCATCACTGTACATTTCTCCCATCTATCCGCAAAATTCTATAACGAAATTTCTCGAATACCTTCAGCTACCCATTTCAAAGTAGGTAAACTGAACTCCCAACGGAAACGTTTGAAAAGGAAACTACTGAGAGATTTTTTTAACCTTCTTAAGCAGGCTGGAAACGATTAGCCGTGTAATGTAAAGTCCTTCTGAAATGAAATAACCACGATCAAAATATACATATTGTAAACTTGCTGTATAAAAAAATCAATTACTGTATCAGTCGTTCAAGGCTGCTGAGGGCCACAGGCCAAGCAAGAATAAATTTTAAAAAAAAGAAGAAGAACTTCGTTTTAGTACCTCAAAATTAGATCTAAGGGGTCGCGACAGCGTAGTGTTAGAACACACCTTTACTAACCTGCGGGACCCGGGTTTAAATCCCAGAGTAGCTAAATATTTTTATCCGATCATGAATTATTTCGGGTGACTTTAAGGTCCACTCACCCTTATTTCCAAACGCCTAGCAGTATTTACTGGCTTTATTAACACTGAGTATTGGAAGAAAAATTCTGCTGATGCATGAAATGTGCCACATGATTTTTACCCCACTGATGAAATCATAATAAGACCTACAAAAGGTAACCGGTAATTTTACTGTACAGAAAGCCATGAACATCCTCGAATCCTAAGGTGCCGTTACAGTACTAAAAGTACAAAGGGTAAAAATAATTAATTTACCTTCTGTGGAAGTGAATGCCATTTTTGGCTGTTTTAATGATTTCCAAAAGCAAAGTGATAATGATACAAATAGTTATCAAAGTTTATGTAAAATGCTAAGACAGAATTTAGATAACGAAGAAATTAGTTATATATAACTTTAAAAACTAAAGAATCAGCAGTTTTCATCAGCACGTTAAAATCTAAAACTCTGTTGACTACATTGCTCAGTGCCAGATGTAATGTGTCGTACGTGTGTAAGTTTTTGTACTGAATAAAAGTATTCGTGCTTATTGTAAATGGTATATTTCTCTGAGTAATCTGTTAAAATTATCTATATTTCAAAATATTAAACGTACAGTATGGAATTTAGCCTTAAATATTACGCTGCGTCAAGACGTAATACTTATTAGGTGCAAATTTAACAAAATATATCTTGATCGCATGTGATAAACAATATTAATTTATTAAACACAGTAACGGCTCATCATTGCCGATGAAAGTTGTGATAAAGGGTTTTACTTACTTATTCATCTATTTTAAAGTTTTTTGTTTATTGTGTTCCTCGACGCTTCATACTCCGATATCTGGGAAGAATAAGTAGGTACCGAAATCTACTTAATCGTGAATCAAATATTTTGGTGAGCCACTGGCTTAACTCTTCTGCATTGTCCGGTTAACTGATGAAGTACAGCGATGGCACTACGATACTTTCACAAACAGTTTTAAAATGTATTTCATTTAAAACAAATCGTCATTGACAGCAAAATGACAAATGTTAATTTATAATTATCGTCATATTGGTTATATTCGCGTTATATTAGTCATTAAACAAGTGCAACATGAATACGATTGATTTCACTTCAACATTTAAAAAATAAATTATTTGATTTGGTTGTATATAGATCAATTACACAGAACCACACATACGTACAAATGGCTTTAAATTACAATTAACCAAAGCTTCCATTAATACTAATGGGGAAACCTTTGCGCAGCGGATGACGTTGCCTTTATTATCAAACCGTCGTAAAGATATGAGCGATATCTCCTCTTACGCCGTAACAATATTATTCCCAAGATATGAAGGAAATGTAGATGGTAAATCAAAACATCACGTCTTTGATGTCATGTTTGTTGTCTTATACGGCTAATTTTAATACAATAATAATCTTTAATAGTATGGGAATATTATTTTTGTATGTCAAAAAGGTTCATGAAAATGTTCACACAAATTTGTTGGTCATACTAAACAACATGTCAATATTTCAACAGGGAGATCGTGTAACCTCGTACGTTAAGTCACTATCGATCTTCTGTGCAAGCGTAGTTCAAGTGTCTCATCACTTTAGTGCATCTGCACATGCCCAGAAGATCGAAAGGGATGTCCGCTATGGCATGCACAAACTCCCTAATGTCAACCAGGCTTAAAAAATCGTATATCGAAGATTATTTTCAACGGAATTTAATCAGAACCAAAGTGCATGTGTACGTACAAAGCGCATGTGCAAATGGTAGGGATCTCGGTAAAGATGCGACTTACTCTTGACGGCCCACACACTGCCATTTCCGAAGGCGGTCGCTATCTGCAGGAGGTCGCGGGTGCAGTTCTCGGAGAGGCCCATCTCGCCCCAGGCCGGCAGGTGGCTGAGCGAAGCCAGGCCGGCGGCGCGCCAGGGCAGCGGGGCCTGGGGGTCC